>OZ004639.1:10000-226462 GCA_963924495.1 Nemapogon koenigi
TCACTCTGTGACGCGATATCACACATAAAACACGAAATCGATTGTAAGAAAATCGTGGTGATGATATCGTTGGACATAGAGGGAGCCTTCGACAACGCCTGGTGGCCGGCGATTAAAAGCCAGCTGCTGCGAAAAGGGTGTCCCGGCAACCTTTACGGAGTAGTGCAAAGCTACTTCGAGGGCAGACAAATAATCGTCAAGTATTCCGGAGCGGAGTGTCGGAGGGCCACGACCAAGGGCTGTGTCCAGGGATCCATCGCTGGGCCAACCTTCTGGAACTTGCTCCTCGACCCTTTGCTTCGGAATATGGAAACCCTCGGGGTGCACTGTCAGGCCTTTGCCGATGATGTGGTCCTCATCTTCTCCGGGACGTCGGTAGTCACCCTAGAGCAGGAGGCAAATCGGGCTCTTGGTCGTGTTCACACCTGGGGTGTCGAGAATAAGCTGAGGTGTGCACCGCACAAATCCAATGTGATGGTGCTCACCAAAAAGCTGAAATTCGACCTCCCGGTTGTGACCATGGGAGGAGTCCGGTTGCCTATAGTCGATGAAATTCGGCTGCTCGGGGTGACAATTGACAAAAAACTATCTTTTGGCCCGCACGTGACATTGGTATGCAAAAAAGTGCTAAACATATATAGGCAGTTAGCATGTGCAGCCAAGGTCACGTGGGGGTTAAACCCGGACGTGGTGAGAACCATATACACGTCAGTAATTGAGCCTATCATCTTGTACGCTGCGAGTGTATGGGCACCTGCTGCATCGAGGCTAAATGTCAGGAAACAGTTGGACTCGGTGCAGCGTGGGTTTGCTCAGAAGATTTGCAAGGCGTACAGGACGGTATCGCTCAATGCGGCATTAACCCTGTCAGGACTCCTTCCACTAGACATTAGGGTCCAAGAGTGCGCCCGGCTGTACGACGTCAAGCGCAGGGGGAGGTTAAAGGAACTGGCCGACCGTAAGTACGAGGGTAGAATTAGCTTTGCCGAAGCGCCGCATCCGGCTGGTGCTGTTGACGTCACGTATGAATGTGTGGAGGATGTCACCTCGGAGACGCTAGAACTCCCTAATGCTGGGGGCGTGCAGATCTTCACCGACGGAAGTAAAATCCAAGGGAAGGTCGGCGCCGCCGTGACTTGGTGGAGAGGCGGAGCCGAGGTGAGGTCATCCACGCATCGTTTGGAGCCCTTCTGCACCGTATTCCAGGCGGAGATGTGGGCCTTATATAAAGCGACACGTCAGGTGCTGGAGAGCAAGGAGGAAGTGGTCAGCATCTTCAGTGACTCTAGGTCGTCTCTGGATTTGCTGACTAGCCCTGGGGCTCTCCACCCACTGGCGTTCGCAGTAAGGCAAAACATCTCCGACCTTCGTGCAGATGGGCGTGACGTCAAGCTGTACTGGCTAAGGGCGCACATCGGCACTCCCGGAAACGAGAGGGCCGATGAACTGGCGAAGCAGGCTGCCCTTCGGAAAAAGACGGCGGCCGAATACGATAGGTTCCCCACCTCCTGCGCGAAACGTATAATCAGGTCAGAAGCCGTGGCGCACTGGCAGGCAAGGTACGACACCGAGGGGAAAGGAGAGGTGACTCGGGTGTTCTTCCCTCTGCTCAAAGAGGCTTACGCGGCGGTCAGAAGACTAAGCTGGGAGGGACCACTGGCCCAAATGCTGACTGGCCACGGAGGCTTCTCCCAGTACCTACACAGGTTTAAATTGAAAGACAGTCCAGTATGTGAGTGTGATGGGGTGAAAGAAGAAACCTTGCTGCATCTGCTCCTGGACTGCCCCAGACATGAAGCCAAACGAATGGATCTAGAGATATGTCTGGGGCAGCAAATCAGTAAAGAAAAATTAAAAGATATTATTTTGGACAAGGATGGAGCAAAATTATTAATAAAGTATGGAGTAGGTGTGGTAAAGGCGGCGTGCGCAAGGAATAAATCTGTGTAGGAAAATATCTCCCCACATAGTATAAACACTGAAGACATGGCAAATTATATGAATACAAAATTATGTAGCTATAGGATAGGTTAAATAAAATGAGCTAAATTGGAAATATGACATTACAATGAAACTGATTTATTTATTAATGACATTATCATAACATTGACATTAATTAAAACTAAATATGACTTAAATTATTATTCTGACTCATATAATGGCAGACATAACACTATAACTTGACATTATTTAAATTAGAATTGTTGACATAAAGTTATTAAGGCATGGTTAATTTATTGTTACGGATTTGGTTATTATTAAAAATTTTAAACTAGTATGATTATTGCAAAATTGAAATTATTAAATCATTAGTGTTAGATTTAAATTAATTTGAATTTGATACTAAATTATTCTTAAATTGTTAAAATTATTATTATAAATATAATTATTATTGTAAATTTATTTATTGCTAAATTGAATTGTATTAAATTAAGTTATTGCTTTTAATAAAATACATATGGGTTAGGTGATGGAACTGATGGAATATGTATGTACGGAACCATACACAGTAAATAACTTTGCACACGCCGTCACTACCCCCCTCTCCCAACAAGCGTGGAGCACATCCACGCTTACATTGTTCAGAGTCACTATTAAACACGCATCAATATAGCACGTCTTTAATTACCGATATTATCCTATACCTACACTCCACGCAGTGACTCTCACATTGGTGACCCCGACGTGCAAATAGTGTAGTGTAGCCAGTTGTAGCAAATAATTAAATAATAAATAAATATGGAAGCGGCAAAAACAGCAGCCGCAACAGCAAGGCTGCCGCAGCAGAACAGCACCAGCAGAACGTCGCCGCCGTAAGCGTTACGGCACGCAGCCCAGACCTCTAAAAAACTAACGACCTGCATCAGTCCCAGGACTTCTTCAGCACCATGGCCAACGCTCATCATGGAGACGACATCTCGTGCAAAAACAGCTGAGATATTCAGAGCTCCACAACATTCTTCACATGCATCGGACATTCTAGAAGGACTTCAACAAACTATTTCTGCGCATCGTCAAGCAGTAACATCGCGGTAGGACCCCGGAACGACGTCCCCGGCTAAGGTCAAATGCCCGACATTCAACGCACGCAACATTTCTGGCTTAGGGAGCAGGCGATCGAAGTGCCGCCAGTCCCGCGCCTGCAAGCAGCTGAAGCAAACATCAGCAAGATAAGAGCACACAATTATCGGTGAGTGAGCGAGTTAAATAAGCAAATCACCGGTTACGTGTTACAACCAGCATAGCGTCCTAATTTCCTAAGCATACATAATATCAGCGTTTCGGCTAGTGCAAAATCTATAATGTGAAAGTGATTATACATACATACGGCTTAAAGACTCTAGTGCATCTAATATTATTTTTGTCATTACCGAGTAAATCATACTAAACTTCTACCGACTTCTTGTTCATTTTGGATTAATTGTAGATTTATTATAATCGACATAAACTCGATCAGTAGAGTAGCGACAGTACATTGAATCTATTGCAAAATTTTGACATGTGTATAACTATTGACTACAATGCAATAATATTGTGTAGAACATCAATTTTTAGAAATAAGCAAAATAATATAAAATCCAGCAAACGTATTGTAACATGAGACACTCTCATTGTTTTGAATGTTTTGTATCAGCATTTTTGTAACTTAATATTTATTGTAAGTAATCGTAATTCAAACTGCAACTTCAACAACATTCCTTTCAACATTTCTTCCGTGCAGGCATATTTTAACTTATTATGCGTAACATTTTTAAACATTTTTTTCTATTTAATCGATTGTATCTATATGCACATAATTAAATATAAGCACATAATGGACCCGTAAAACTGCATTTTTCTTATTCGTAAGCATTTATTTTTTTACAATAAAAGTATATTTTGTTTTCTTTTTTGTAAAGGGGGGAGTAGTGTACGGAACCATACACAGTAAATAACTTTGCACACGCCGTCACTACCCCCCTCTCCCAACAAGCGTGGAGCACATCCACGCTTACATTGTTCAGAGTCACTATTAAACACGCATCAATATAGCACGTCTTTAATTACCGATATTATCCTATACCTACACTCCACGCAGTGACTCTCACATGTAAAAGTAAAATATGTTGTGGAAATGTCAAAGGATTAATTTAAAGAAATAAACGAAGTCGTCTCTGAAAATTTATTTTGGGGAGCGCATGACAGAGGACAAGGAAAGAATGCACTATGAAAGGCCTGCGCATTTGAAAGCGCAGGAGAGATGAGGAAAGCTCTTTGGCCTTAAATGTGGCACAGGGACGGATGGAAAAAAAAAAAAAAAAAAAAAAAAACCTAACCAGTTCGAACAGTACCGTCGTCCCGTACGCAGCGAAAAAACTACGCTCCCGCGAATAAAATTCCTAAAAATAATTAATTTACATTTATTTAATAATTAAATATACAATTATAGTGTTATGCCCGCTTGCACCAACGTCACACAAAGATAGGAATTACTAGAATAGTAAGGACTCTCCTAATTTAAGAGAGTCCTAAGTATCAACTTTGGTTGCACCAACCTAATAATGCTAAGAACGTCCTACGATAGGAGCTTCCTTACTAAGTGATTGATCGATCTATTTTTACTTTTACGGTTGGCTGACCTGCGTGATTGACAGCGCGCGTATTCTACGATTTCCTATTTTTTGTTATTATTGTTGTTAAAAAAATCGTTTGTGCAATATTGAATTATTCATTTTCTGTTCAACAATGTCTTCGGATAAGCGCAAAAGATGTGCGAACTACACTGAGGACGAGAAGGTCAAATTATTAAGGCTTTTACAAGCTAAAGGCGACATAATAATAAGCAAGGCAACTTCACATGACACTCGTACAAACAAATTAAAAGATGAAGTATGGGAGGAAATCACCAATTGCTTAAATGCAAGTGGAAGCAACGCGAGGTATGTACTTACTACTTGAATTTTGTACCTAGTTTATAATAAGTAACTATCTTCTTTGCGCCAGGTTACCTGTAGGTAAATTTGTAAATTGAATGTTCATGTCTTCAATGTACCATTTGAACTAAGTATATAATTAAATTAACGCCAATTAAATTTTATTTCAGATCTTCAGATACATTAAAAAAGTTGTGGACGAAATTAAAAAGCGACGCAAAAATATATAAAAGTAAATTCGAAGAAGATGTACATGGCACAGGAGGTGGTGAGGCCACAACAAAAAAAAATCCAGTCTTAGATATTGTTTTAGAAATGACTGGTCGTGGGAGTACAGGCGTACTAAAAGTGAGCGACTGTGACATGCTGAAGGACAACACACTCATGCATAGTCTGTATCTTTTATTCCTAACTCTGTTACTGGCCCCAGGGTAAAGCAGAAGCAGGAAAATAAGTATTTCTCATTTAGTCAATGATTAAGTTTAGTGGTACTTAATAATACTGATTAGTGATAGTTCATTAACTGTAAATTAAAGTGAAATCCTTTTACTTCCAGATTTTAACAGCACATTGCCTGTTTTCGTGGAGGTATCCTATCCCGATAATGAGGAAAACAATGACACATGTAAGTATTTGTAGAAGATGATTATAATTAAATGTGCATCTTGCTACCTGCTGTTTAATATCGGCAAAATGAGGACACTGTAATGTTCCACATTACATGTCTCTAGCTTAGGGTTGCCATCCGTCCCGGTACACCGGGACATGTCACCGGTTTGGAACTTCTGTCCCGGTCGTCCCGGTTAATCTACAAAATGTCCCGGTACTTCAATTGCATCGCATAATACGTTGGTAAATACGCGCCGCGGGCGGCGGCAGAGGTCGCCGCGGGGCGTGGCGGGGGTATTTTACCATCCCGCGCAGCATCACAGTTCGCGCGGTATTGTTTGCGTTGCGTTGTGTTGTTGTTTATTGTGCAGCAATTAGAAAATCGAATCGAACAAAAGAAAAGGTAGTTTAAAATGCCAAAACGTAAGTGCCATTTCTCAGATGATTATACAAAAGAGTGGTCGTTTATAAAGAAAGGCAGAAGTGAATTCGAAGCGCACTGCACAATATGTAATTTATTTATTTCCGTGAGCCATAGTGGTAAGACTTCGATACAGGACCACATTAAATCTAATGGACATAAGTCGAAAATATCGATAGCTTCTACTTCACGAGATATTTCATCATATATGGTTAGAGAAAACACGTCAGAAGATATTTTAGTGTGTGCAGCAGAATTAACAACGGCTTACAAAGTTATTAACCACCATCAGTCTTTTAATTCATTAGACTGCAACACCAAATTGAACGCTACCATGTATCCTGATTCAAAAATTGCCGCGAAACAGTCAACTGCACGTACTAAAGCTACAGCAATAATAAATAACATTTTGGCACCACATTCTGTGCAAAAGACTAAAAAAGAAATAGAGAAAATTCCTTTTTATGGAATTTTAACCGATGCAAGTAATCATAACGCTGAAAAGTTGTTTCCCCTTCTTATTCAATATTTCTCGGAAACTGACGGTTTGCAGCTGAAATTGATAAAATTGGACTCTTTGGAAAACGAAACATCAGAAACTATTGTTTCTTTCTGCATAGATACGCTGAATAACTTAAATATTTCATTGGAAAAATTAGTCGCCTACAGCGCTGATAATACCAACACAAATTTTGGAGGACGAGACAGGCATGGGACGAACAACGTTCATTTCAAACTAAAATCGAAGCTCTCGAAAGACATCGAAGGCATTGGGTGTCCTGCTCACATCCTACATAACACAGCATCAACATCTGCTGACGTACTTTCAATTGATGTGGAGTCAGTGGTACTCAAGATTTACAAATATTTTTCGATATTTACAGTACGCAATGAACGTCTCAAATCTTTTTGTAAGGCAGATGACGTCATTTATGCTAGTTTACAATCCCACTCAAGAACTAGGTGGTTATCATTATTGCCGGCGATTGAACGTATTCTGAAACTGTGGGAACCATTGAAAGATTTTTTTTTTTGCAGAAGCCAGACCACCCAAAGCTATAGTCGATTTCTTTAATCACCCGTTGTCACAAGTTTACTTTCTGTTTTTACACAGTCAATCATTTTTATTTGAGAAACAAATAAAGAAAATAGAAAAATCCAATATAACTATTATTGAAGTTAAACAACTCATAAACAGACTTGAAAAAACACTGTCAGAACGAGCTGCAGCCAAATTTTTGGGGATTCAAATAAAAACTGAATATGACAAGATAACAAAAATTCCTCAGCATTCAAATTTAATAAAATCATTTGACGAAGAAATTGATAATTATTACAAAACGGCTTTGGATTATTTACAACAGTGGAGTTGTCCACTCGCAAAGTATGACATATTTTCATGGATGAATCTTGCTGCTCCACCGCAATGGCAGGATGTTGAAAAGTCAATAAATTATTTACAAGAAAAAGGAATAGTTATTGTCGACAGCGCATTTGAAGAAATAGCATACCTTAAAGATTTTATAGAAAAACAAAGCGGTAACGAATCTTGGGACGAAAAAGACATGCACCAAAAATGGTTAAGTTTTTTTCAAGAGACAGATGTGTTAGAAAGGAAACAGACTCTAATTTTGATGTGCCAATACTTATACGCTATCCCTGGTCATAACGCTAATGTCGAAAGAATATTTTCTTTAGTAGCTGCACAGTGGACTAAGGAACGTAATCATCTTCAAGTAGACACGGTCGAAAGCATAGTTCAATGCAAATTCAATTTTAAAATGACATGTTCGGAATTTCATAAGTATGTTATGGGTAACCCTGACCTGCTAAAGCAGGTGAAGAAATCTGAAAAATATAATAAAAATTAATGTTTCATGTACCAAATTTTTTAAAAGTAAATTTAAGGCTCCTTACCGGCACACGCTACATTTCGGACATTTTTGATGTCTGTTTGTGAGAATACGAATAAGATTGCGGATACAATTATGTATCATTTTGAAAATACGGGTCTTGGTCTTCAGGACTGGTAGAAGGAAATTTTGAAATAATTTCCATAGTGTTGGTAAATTATCATTTTTCCGGACTTGTATTCTAAAAACTTACGTTCAAGTGATGTTTGACGATCGATCTTGTAAAGCTCACTGAAGATTTTGAACATTAAAAACAGTATTGACACCGTAATGTGGTCAACTTAAATGTTGATAGATTAGATTTTTCAACTTTCATAAAAAAAAACGAGAAAGAAATGTTTGAGAAATCATATTTTTTTTAAAAATTCATAGATATAAAAATGGATTTTTTGTGAGCTATATACAAAAAAAGTAGTAATATAAAAATAACACATTATTCTCGAATTATTTCATAACAAGAATCTAAATTTTATTTAATATAGAAAACATTACAAATATAAATAAAAAATAATTTAAAGAGTGAAAAATTTGCAATGTTGAGTATTTTTCCCCTCTTTTTATTTTGATATGAAAATCAACATAAAAAAATCGCGAAAATGATCAAAATTTGAAGGCGAGACTAATTTTCAATACGCACACGCGCGTTACTAAACTAAATTTCGAGTAAGGCCTCTTAAGCTGATTTGTTAACAAAATGAGGGTAATAAAGTAAAAATGATAACAAATGGTTTTTTCTTTATATTTGCAAGTTATTGCTAGCTAATGTCCCGGTCAGTACTTGGGCTGATATGGCAACCCTACTCTAGCTGCTCGACAAGTACAAATGACGTGATGGTGGATTTCATACTTATTTTTTTTTACATTTAGATGAATGCTCTCAAAACATGCCATCCTGCTCTTCAAATGTTATGTCTGTGTACTCTCCAGCCTGTTCTCCAAAAATGATAACAGCCAATCAAGAAAATAATATCATAGAGCCAAACACGGAAGTAGAAATGGTATGTTAAAGATGTTGGTATTGTTTGTTATACACGACTAGCTAGTAAATTCCTGACTTTTTTTTTATGGGTTGCTTTACTCTCAGAACTGTGTTAGCAGATAATATTTGTGAGGCTATACCTAACGAGTGGGCAGTTCTATTGAGGTACATAGGCATATTCAGAAATATTTTGATAACATTTTCTTTAAGGGGTAACTAACTAATAATTGTTTTAATGAAAAATCTACTAAAGAGGAGACGGCCTCATCTGTCAGTGACAAATGAAAGGATGTGTAAGTCAGCTGCACAAACAAGTATTGCTATGGCGGCCATGAGATATAATAGTGAAAAAGTGAAGTTGGAACTTATGGAGTCCCGGCGAAATTATGAGATTGATTTACACAAACTAAAAATGGAAAATGAAAAAAAAATACATGCCTTGAAGGAGACTATATTAAAAGAAATTTTTAAAAAAATACAAGGTAATTTTATTACATAACTGTAATTGTTATTTATCTATGTAATATCTTTATTATAATACATAAATTAAACCAAAATATTAAGTAAAAAAGTTACGTGTTATTAGGGTTCTTCTATCACCGTCAATCCTTAAATTTTGATTATTTCTGTTAATAACTGACCATTGTCGATAAGTTCCTCAATATTTTGAAATTCATTTGGTGGCATTTCTTCTCAGAAATCTTTACATATGTTATGTAATATGCAACAAGATATAATGACATTAATTGCAGTTTCAAGTTTACCCGTAAACCTAAAGCCAAAGCCGGAAATCTGCGTTTGATAATGCCATATTGCCTTTCCACTGTGTTTCTAGTCTTTATATGACAGGCATTATACCTTTGTTCAGCATCTGTTTGTGGGTTCAGATAAGGTGTAAGTAAGTAGCTCTGAAATTAAAAAAAATACAATATTGTTTCAGATGGTGGTGAGGTACGACCAGATATGCTGAATTTAGCATTTAGTACTACAGATTAACAAGAAAATAATTTTGATACAAATATTTTGCTCATTCTATGATTAGGACCCCCGCACCCAGAATCTATTTCCGGTCATTATCTTGTTCATATTAATGTTGTACCTATATATAAATATTACCAAAGTTATAGAACAATATTGTCACTTACACAGCACAGGTGTCATATCATAATAGTACTGACCTTTAAAGGGTATCCACTATCGCCTAAAAGACAGCCATCACCAAAGCAACCACGTTCAAAATCTCTACGAAGCAGGCTATTAGTGAAAATAGCAGAGTCATGAGTTGATCCTGGCCATCGTATGACTACATTTAACACTTTGTTATGAGCATCAGACACTGTTTGAACATTCATTGAGAAATAGCCTTTTCTAATTCTGAATAACTCTGCATCATGACCACCTAAAATATAGTTTAATGTAGTAAAATCAATAAAATAGGTAAGTGCAAATTGTATACCCATACATATATATTATATAAAAAGCACATAAGTATGCAGATACCTGGAGACTGAATTTTTACATGTGTGCAATCAATTGTTCCAACCACAAATGGAAAATGAGCTATGTTATAAAATTCTTCTCTGCTCCTCTCAGTAGGCTGGAACTTAATATATCGGGGTCGTAATCATACAATTTCGTTCGAAACCCTTTTTACAATTCTACTGACTGTAGACTCATGTACCCCATGTATATCACCAACAGCCATAAGATAGCTACCCGTGGCATAGAAGCGTAGTGCTATTAATAATTGCATCATGGGAGGTACACGGCTGTTCCTAAAACATGTATATAGGTAAGTACTTACTTAAAAAAGTGACAAACACAATTAAAAAATTGGAAGATATATAACCATAGATCTATGTATATAACGGTACCTGTGTAAACTTGCCGATCGGTGGGGTATTCCAAACGTTCATCTATTTGGTTGGATATATATAATGATACCGCTTTAGACATGCGATATCTTTTAAAAAAATCGACATTGTCATAATTTGTAAAAAAGTCAGGTCTGGGCCTTATTATCCTTGGCCTGGGTAAAACTCCTTCTAGATCTTCCAAAAAGTCGAGAAGATCGTCACTGTCGCTCATTTTATAAAGAGTGTCTTAACTTTAGGACGAACGAAATCGGCGTCATAAACATAAGATCCTCTTATCGTGTTTAGGACAATCTTAACGTTGGTGCAATGCATTTTCCTCGGTAGGACAACCTAAATGGGTTACGCGCAATGACGTACTATAAGTAGACACGTTATACCCATACTAAATACAGATAATAAACAGCTTGAACAATACTATAGCTACCTATTAATAACTTACGTTTATATATTCAAGTGATGAAAGGGATAGAGAAAGACAGCTCAATACCGGAATCCATTTGTTAAAAAGAGATAAATATATGTTTTAAGTTGCGACATGTCATCGACGCGTGACGCGGAGGAACTAGGGGAAGATTGTCTAAATGGAACACTCAATATTTTACTTAGAAATATTTTTGGAATAATAATAAAATATACAATATGTAATTAAAAAAACTTTTATTTTACTAATAAATATAATGTAATAATTTAAAAATAATTGTAATAATGTCTTTCAATCACGCTCAAACGGCTGAACAGTTCTAAATTAAATTTAGCATAGAGGTAGATTATGGCTTGGTATAGGATATTAGTATGCTACTTATTTATGTATTATGTAGTATAATTTAAAATTAAGTCTTTATATTTTTTTTTATTCTGGACAACAAACAACTATACAACAAACATTACTACAACATAGATACATATTTAAAAAATAACTGTCATATAGTCAGTGACGTTTGTTTATACAAACGTATTGTTTATACATACATTCAAAACAAGATATTTTTATGCAAATTCCAAAAAATATAGAAATAACAAATAATACAAAAAAAAAGTTAAACAAAATACAATTAACTACTATTTAGAATGTTACAGATATTTTTCCTAAAGATATACAAAGAATGTGAAAATATGTCCACTTCGCAAAACTGCTGGTTTTATCGTTCCACCATATAAATCTTAGAGTAAAAACTTGGTAACCAATCATATTCTCGTCTTTGGGTTCTGATTATCTCTATCCATTTTTCTCTTATTAATCCGCTTCTAGGGATACTAAAAGATAAATAAATACAATAAGATCATAATACTATACATACAACAATAATATAATATATAAATTTATAATAATGTAAATATAATTATGTATATACATTTTCCATACATTTAATAAAAAATATTTTTTTTTAAATAGGTTCATGTAATTTATTGACAGGTCCGATATTGCCAACCATCCCCATTATCAGTCGCTGAGTCTGTCGCAGCCATTTCGTTTCGTCTTCTCTATCACTCTCATAGAAAATGCATCGTTCGTCTCGCTCAGGCAAGCGGCGCACTGGCAACAGCGCATTATTATAAATAAAATATTGTTATGTCCATAATTATAAAATTTCTGTACTTACCAATGAAATGAGATATCATTTCTATCCTTTACAGTTGCAGTATAATTTCTGCAAAAGCGGAACACACAAGATGTCATTTTTCTTGATGTTTTTGCGGATTATTCTACTCAAGAGAGACATGTACACTAGTCGTAGGATTGTGCGTGACTGTGCGCGACCAATTTTATAGTGGGACACTTACCTCTCATTTGCATTGCTATAGCTTGAGCGTCAATCACGCATCTACCTCAGTTTATATAGTATATCATTGGTTACGCGTTACTTTAGGACGCTCCTAACATTGGTGCAAGCGGCCATTAGTTTGGTAATGGCGCGCCATCTGTTGATGAGGTTGTGAACTAAAATTTAGTTCCTAGGACGGCCAACAGATGGCGCCCCAGTACTTTATCAATACTTTAGTGAATTTAATAGCTAAGTAAGATAGAATGTTATATAAGGTTTAAAATAGTAATAAATAAACGGTTTAAATTGCTAAATAATAAATATTAGCAAGTAAGAACGAGAGTGCCTTAAAGGTGGCACAAAAAAAAAAAAAAACCTAACCTAACCTGTGTTGAGGTTCGTAGATCGCCAGGAGACGGCGTAAGGAAATATTACATGAGGGATTAATTAAATAATAAAAGATTCAAATTGTTATCACAATGGTACGACAACACAACACACGTCGTCCATAGAGAATTTAATATCAGATGTGCTCACCATAGACAATCACATAATACTTTTTAATATATAATAAAAGGCAAATGTATTGGGTCGTGCATGCAACATCAATTATTATAAAGTGTACATATTTAACACTTCCTCTTACACTTTATAATAGTTCCCATATAGACAAACAAATCACAATACATTTACAATAAGACAAACCCTAACATTTACAGTAATTTACAAACAATACAGTATGCATATACATACTCTTGTCACAATAACAGTTAACAGCTAAAATACATAGTTATACATTTAGAACTTAATATTTAATAAACATAGTCACATATTACATTTCAGTCATAATTAAGTTCATGTCTTTCATAAAACTGTTATGTTTCACTGTTGGTAAGGCTTTTGTGAGTATATCGGCTATCATTTCATTCGTCTGAATGTATTCCACTTTCATATTGTCACTATTTATTAAATCTCTTATAAAATGATAGCGCACGTCTATATGTTTTGTCCTCTTATGACAGTCTTTAGTATGAATTAACCTCTGTGCACTCTGATTGTCATTATAAATTAAACAAGTCAATTCCAAAGCAGTTATTTCTCGCCACAAATTTTTAATGAAACAAATATCCTTACAAACATCACCAATGGCAAGATATTCCGCTTCTGTACTAGACATAGCTACACTTGGCTGTTTCCGACTTTCCCAGTTTACAATATTTGTTCCCATTTTAACAATAAATCCAGTGTAGGATTTTCGGTCTATTAGGTCATTTGCCCAATCAGCATCAGCAAATGCCACTAAGTTAAAAGAACCACCCTTTTTAAAAACTAAACTATAGTTAATAGTTTTTACTAAATATCTAAGAACTCTCTTGGCTGCCATCCAATGACTTTTGTCATGATTATTATTAAATTGGCTTAACTGACTACAAGAAAATTATATGTCTGGCCGTGTACAAACACTCAAATACATTAGACAACCTATCAACTCTCTATATTGATTGTCAGAAACAATATCATTACATATCTGTAATTTAGAGTTAGGTACCATTGGTGTAGATACACCCTTAGCATTGAGCATTCCAAAACGAGACAACAATTTACGAATATAGTTAGATTGAGATAAACTTAAAGTTCCCTTAATCCTATCTCTATGTACAGTCATGCCCAAACAATTTTTTAATTCACCCAAGTTCTTTATACAAAAATTATTAGCCAACATGTCAATTAGATGGTTTTTATCATTTTTACAATTACTAAATATAAAAAAATCGTCAACATACAAAGCCAAGATTGTAATATTTTTGTTACATCTTTTGACATAAACACATGGTTCACACTTAGTTTGATAATAACTATTCCTAGTTAATAAACTATGTACAGTCTCATTCCATACTCTACTCGCCTGTTTAAGACCATAAATAGTCTTTTTTAATAAACAAACTTTATCATTGTCAACACTAAAACCAATTGGTTGTTCCATATAAATAGTTTCATTTAAAGTTCCATTTAAAAATGCGGTAGTAACATCTATATGTTCAATATCCATGTCAAGTTCATTTGCCAAGTTAAACAATATTCTTAAAGTAGCATGTCGGACAACAGGAGAGAAAGTCCTATTATAATCTACCCCCAGTTTCTGTGTGAAACCACGAGCAACCAATCGAGCTTTGAACCTTTCAAAGTTTCCAGAAGCATCTTGTTTAATTTTGTATACCCATTTTGACTTTACTATGTTGCTATTCAAGGGTCTATCAACTAATTGCCAAACATCATTCTTGATTAATGAATCATACTCATCTTTCATTGCAACTTGCCATTCATTTTTATTTACACTAGTTATAGCTTCGTCATAAGATTCAGGTTCATGAAAGATTACATCATTAGCAATACAACACAAATCAGTATCAAAGTCATCATACCTTTTGGGTAGAGTACCTCTGGTGCTCCTTACAGGTCGCTGAATGGTATCAGAAACTTCCTCTGAAACAGGCTCCTGTCCGACCCGCTCCTCACACACATATTCAGGTAAGTCATCATCAGGCTGCATAGCAACTGGATCCTCAACTTCCTCTGAAGCCGTATCAGGACCTGAAATCATTGTTTCACTTCTATGACTACCATTTTCATTACTGGAATTATTTATTAGATAATTGTGCGAATTCATTATAGGAACATTATCATTATTAAATGTTGAACTTTGACATTTAGTTTCAATAAAATGAACATTACGAGACTTTATAACCTTCTTAGGATTAAAAGGATCCACCAATCTATACCCTTTTGAATACTCACAGTAGCCAACAAAAATGCATTCCTTTGATTTAGAATCAAATTTACCCCTGCTACTACTATGTACAAGTGAAAAAACTTTACAACCAAAAACCCGTAGATGGCTCAGATCAACTTTATTCCCTGTCCAGATTTGCTCAGGCGTCGCATCAAGTAAAGCTGCTGTTGGACTGCGATTCTTAAGATAAATAGCAGTCATCACTGCTTCAGCCCAAAATCTCTTATCAATGCCAGATTCCTGTAACATGCATCTTGCTTTTTCAATTAGTGTCCTATTTAACCTCTCAGCAACACCATTTTGCTGTGGGCTATATGGTATAGTTGTTTCATGAATAATACCCTCATTTTCCAAAAACTTGGCAAATTTGATATTACAAAATTCACCACCATTATCAGACCTCAAACACTTGATCAAAAACCCAGTCTGCTTCTCTACATATTGTTTAAACTTAATAAAGTTTGACATAACCTCATTCTTAGATGTCATTAGATAACCAAAAGTCTTCCTGGAGTAGTCATCAGTAAATGTTAAAAGATATCTAGCACCTCCCCAGCTATACATCGACATAGGACCACAGACATCAGAATGTATTAATTCCAATAAATGTTTTGCACGCCTAGATTTACCATGAGGAAAGGATATTACCTTTTGTTTTCCTTCTATACACGGGATGCAGTTCTTGACTCCGCCATTATCTATATAAGAAATGCCAGATGCAAGACCATCCTTTAGTGCATTAAGGCCACGCAAACTTAAATGTCCAAGTCGCTTGTGCCATAACTCCAGTGACACACCAGATGTAACATTCATACAATCCTGTGAACAATCATAATTAGACACATAATCTAACCTATAAATACCATTGACATCAGAAGCAGTTACTATTCTATTATTATATTTGTCATAAACATAACATTTACCATTATAAAACCTTATATTTAATCCCTTGTCCGACATTTTACTTACAGATATTAAATTTGTTGAAAGATCAGGCACATACATTACATCAATTAAAGTCAGCATACAATTATTTACAAAGATATTTACATTACCTATACCATTACAGGCTAATGTATCACTATTTGCAATAGTTATTTGACTAGAGACATTGCTTAAACTAGTAAAATATTTTACATTATTGCACATATGCGACGTAGCACCAGAGTCAATGATCCAATCACATGATGTATAGGATTTTAAAGTATAACATGTTAACACCGAACCGTAGCTCTTCACATTCCTGTCACTTTTAAGTTTTATATCATTTCTTAATTTATAACATTTTGCCTTCACATGTCCCACCTTTTTACAATAATTACACGTAACTGTAGCCTTTTTACTAACGAACACAACATCATTTGCTGCGGCAGTAGAGTCTTCAGTAGATTTCTTGCGAAACTCCTCCTGAAGCAAGCGAGCCCTCACTGCTTCACTATTTAATCCACTTGCCAAATTTACAGTCTCCATGCCAGAGACTAAAACATCATATTGCTGTGGTAATCCAGTTAACAATAATTCCGCAATTTCAGAATCCTCAATAGTACGACCAATATCTGATAACTGTTGTACGAGGGTCATAACACACTCAATGTATTCGGTCATAGATCTATGATTATTGTAGCTGGTATGATGAAGCTTACGCAGCAATATAACTCTTCTGTATAATCCTTTGTCCTCGAAGACATCTCGAAGTTTCTGCCATGCTTCTTTTGATGTAACAGCATTTCGTACGTGTTGAATGCAAGGCGATGAAAGTGACAAACAAATGCGAGCCAAAGCACGCTGATCACGTTCCGGATCCACATTGACTCCTTCAACGCAAGGCCATAATCCTTCCAAAGTCAATGCCATTTTCATTTGAAATTTCCATGTATTATAATTTTCCACGCCAACCAGTTTATCAAAAGCACTTCCAGTTCCCAAAAACATTGTGTGAGTTCTAGATTCTTCTGTAGTACGTTGCATCGGTAATTCCTGCAATGGCTGCCCTGATGGCCCCGATGTGCAAACTGTCTCGGTCTCCCGCTGCGACATAGCCTGGTCCCATAACCTGTTGAGGTTCGTAGATCGCCAGGAGACGGCGTAAGGAAATATTACATGAGGGATTAATTAAATAATAAAAGATTCAAATTGTTATCACAATGGTACGACAACACAACACACGTCGTCCATAGAGAATTTAATATCAGATGTGCTCACCATAGACAATCACATAATACTTTTTAATATATAATAAAAGGCAAATGTATTGGGTCGTGCATGCAACATCAATTATTATAAAGTGTACATATTTAACAACCTGACCCTTTATCACCGAGTCGTCCATTACTCGCAAGTGTGGTTCTATATCGCAATTGCACTACGGATACTCGAATATTATATCACCCTGGCTATGCACTCATGCTACCAGTACAGGGTAACAGCATCTAACCTCCACCCCCACACGTCTATCATCTCCACTACCCTGCTGTCCCTTCGGGGGCTCCGAGTTGTCCAGATGGTCTGAATGGCAGCATGAAGTTGCAGCTCTGTATTGACGGAATACCCGCAAAACGGAGTTGCGGCTCCCAGTTGTCAGGATCGTCTGTTGACGGCTCGGAGTTACAAGGAGCTGACGGCAGTTCCTTCACAAACCGGACCACAAAGCGTATACCGATAGCGCCGCGTGGTCCGGTACACCACATTTAAAATCATTAGGAAGAGGAGGGGGTTTTAGTCGGTAGGTCTGTCGTTTTTAAGACAGGAGTCCGACACTACCAGGGCTCAACTTCCCTGGTGTGCATGAGCATTTCCACCGCCTCTCTCCCCAAAAAAAAAAAAAACCTAAAAATCACAAAGAGGTAGATTATTGCAATGATATACTAATTATTGTATGTAATAGCACCATAGATTAGTATATGTACGAATAGCACATACCTAGCCTACTTTTTATCCCGGAAAAATTCACGGTTCCTATGGGACGGCATAGTTTGTTTGCATGTAGAATGTAAATAAAATATTTTTAGGGGTGGCCCTCCATAAACCTACATAGAACTTGGGGGATGAATTTTTTTTCGTGGACCCTTTCTTGCAGTTTTTATATCTTTATTTTTCACGTTCCATAAACATGCATGAACATGTATGAGCTTAACTAAGTTTGTTTTTTGACCACTCAATAATTAATTATAATATCACCAAAAACAATTAATTATCCATCAATCACAAATACTATAAAAAACACGTATTTAACAATAGATAATGCAATGACATAAACAAGACTTATCTAACATGGAAGTATTTTGTACACTACAACTATCACTGTTTCAAACAACTTGAAACTTGTCACAAACTCTAGTGTATGTTGTATTAAACTTGTTGATTAATGCAGTGTGAACTAAAGTGCAAACAAAACTTGTATAAAACAGTCACAATACAAGTTGTTATGTTTTGTCAAGTATTATACTAGTTTGTATAATTCTACTTGTTTGTTGGTGTAAATACAAGTTCGAGTTAGGAATACAACGTTACACACCATGGACGAAGTCGGAGCAAGCCACTAGTGAGTGGGATATAAACAATAAGACGTGACATACGAGTATCAAATGGCTCGTTGTAAGAAATACAATATTTAAAATGCATACTTTAAATTATAGCTCCTATATGCATAATTTGTCTGGGATAAACTTAAACTATTGAAAAAATAACGGCTATTTCACTTATATAATATAATGAACGAGTGAGAATTGAACCCGGGACCTCCCGGTTTTGAAGACAACGCTCTAGGCGCTCACTTGAGAACGGCTGGACCGATTTGGTTTTATTTTAAATTTTTGGGATAGTCTGAATAAGAGTTTTAGGGAAATATTTTTTTTAACATTTACATTTTTATCGCTTTGAACTGAAAAGAAAATGCTACATTAATTGAAAGTATTTGGCTACAATCCCTGCTTCCGTGCCGGTAGAATCGGTGATTTAATTTTTTTACAGTAATTACAGTCATGAAACTTCCTTGCGAAGAGCCCGTCTGGGAATACATATTATGCTACACTGGTGGCAGTGCTTGCCGAGCTCTTTCTGATCGCTTATTCGTTGAACTTGTAAAATAAAAAACAAATGTCAATTATTCCTTTTAAACCGAAATCGAAATTCAAATCAAAGAGTACCTTTTTGTCACAATATGGACATGCGCATTAGCTATTATGTGATTCTAGTACATTATTTAAAATGCATTTTTATGACATAAAACTTAAAAATTTCAATAAAATAATGCCCTAGTGAACTTCTACAGCGTTAGACGATTAAAATGACATATCATACACTGCAGTTAGTCTTTTGGTTTAAAAGCCAGGCTGCACAAAAAAACGCCTCGCGTATTATATATATAGATAAGTAACTATATGCTAAATTACAATGACACAGGTGGATTATTTACAGAGAAATTGGGAATTATGGATTAGGACTCTTGAATAAAACAATATAAAAAAGACCGTCACTCCTTATCCTTTAACTAACACACTCCTATTAATAAACTCGAAGTAGCGACGTAGTAACTAAACTGTGTTTCGTCTCCGTCTATCATAATGAATTGCAGATTTGTTAGACGTAGACGAAATACAGTTTAGTTACTACGTCGCTACTTCGAGTTTATTAATAAGAGTGTTAGAGTCTAAAATTTGAAAAAAAAATTGGGAAAAGTACCTATAAGGCCTCTCTTTAAGTCAGTTTACAGAAAAACACCAACCGACAAAATGGTACGGAATCCTCAGCGCGTGAGTCGTACACTCAACTTGGCCAGTTTTTAAATATCAGTACAGCCAATAAATGTAAGATGTATTCATCACAGATCGACCTGTTATTTTTTGGTTCACTGTTCAGTGCATATGATAGCGATATAGCGCGAGGGGAGGCAAGGTCGCTACTAGGCACTAGCACGGTGCACGGGCGCATGCGTGCCAGTATCGAGCGCACGCTGTGACGGTAGTGTGTCCGCGATGTCGGAGCTCGATGAGCCCGCTGGACCTGGCTGGGGACCTAGCTCGGGGCCCGGTCCAGGGCTCGGGGCCGCGCGACCTCTCGTAGCGCCCGACGAACACGGTGAAGTAGACACGACGCGCTACCCGGCTCCGCGCGATGCTACACACAAGGTGCGAGGTCGCGGAGACATCCTGGAGTTGGTGTGCGGGGCGGGCGCGGCGGACCCCGAGCTACTCACTGTGAAGACTTTCTACTTCTTCTTTTACTCGGCCTTCGGGTCGCTGTTCCCCCTCATGGGAGTCTACTTCAAGCAGATGGGCATGAACGCGGGCCAGTGCGGGCTGCTGATCGGGACGCGTCCCTTCGTAGAGTTCCTGTCAGCGCCCTTTTGGGGCGGCTTGGCGGACCGCTGGCGTCGGGGCCGGGCGTTGTTGCTGGCCTCGCTGGCTGCCTGGGTGGTGTTCACGCTGCCTCTGTCATGGGTCCAGCCGGCCGCTGTGGCCTGTGTCGTGCCGCTCAACGCCACCGCCTACCGCCTCGAGATCCCCAGCTACGACGAGGCGCCCGAGTGAGTACCGCTGTACATTGAACACCCACCGGTAGAAGGACGCTCTGTGCTCCGTGCCGGTGGTAGCCCACTCTTGTTGCAGGCCGGCGCCGGGCTCGCGTCGCTTCTTGGGCCCGGGCAACGGGCGCGCCGGCTCCCCGCTGCCGGTGACGGACGCGGTCAACTACGACCCCGACAAGTACTCCGACTGCGTGACGCCGCTGCACTCGTCCATCGTGTACCGCACGCCGGACGTCCAGAAGACGTTCTTCCTGTTGCTGCTGCTGGTGGTCATCGGGGAGTTCTTCAGCGCGCCGGCCATCACTCTGGCGGACTCCGCCGTTATCACGCTTCTGGGAGAGGACGCGGACCGCTACGGACACCAGCGGATGTTTGGTTCGCTTGGCTGGGGGCTGGCCATGTTCTTTGTAGGCATCGCGCTCGACCACAGCACGGCGTTCGCGCAGCATCCATGCGGTGGCCCGCAGCGCTACGAGAAGAACTACGCAATCTGTTTCGCGACCTTCTCGGTGCTGATGGGCGCCGCACTAATCACGGCCGCTCAGATCCGCTTCAAGTACGAGCCGCCGCCGGAGCCGCCCGCGGTTGTGGAGCCTTGCGCGGGGCCCTCCCGCGAGGACGTGTTGCAGGCCCAGCTCGCTGCCCAGCTGAACCTGCCGGGCCTGGACACCGGCCCGGCGGGTCCCACCCCTCCTCCGCCGCCGCAGGGCAAGGTGTTCGCACAGACCACGCGCGAGCATCCCGAGTGGCTTACCGTGCTGCGACAGTTCCGAGACCCTAAGGCCGCCTCGTTCTTACTGGTGGCCTGGTTCATGGGGTTCGGTATAGGTCTCATCTTCACCTTTCTGTTCTGGCACTTGCAGGTGAGTCGATCATCTCGATATGTACTAATACTAACTGTATCTGAGATCTTCATGATCTCGACACTTGATCAAACTTGCCAAGAGTAATATAACAATGTTCGCAATGTAGGTATGTATGTTGACTGCAGTATGTAGAGGTTATATAGTATAATGTCTTGTTTATGTTAGTTTGGTACCTTTATTGAGCAATTCCACTTGAGTAAATGCTTCGATCAATATAAAAGACTGTAATAAGTAGATAAGCTGTAATGCTGTATAAGTTCAACTTAGTTGTACAAATATACAGAGACTTTTATTTACCGAGGGACTGGAGATAAATTAAATATGGCAATATTTGTTTGTCCGTCAAGTGCGTACTTATATAATAAAGTACTTACCTATTTATATAGAGAATCCGTCCGTACGATACGTAGTGTTGAGATGAGTTACAATATGCAAGTTAGGTAGTAGAATATACGACTGGTCTGTCCTGCAGGATATCGGCGGCGCTCCCACCCTGTTCGGTGTTGCGTCGGTCATCAACCACGTGTCGGAGATCTTCGCGTACTTCTTCAGCTTCCGACTGATCACAGAGCTGGGTCATGCACGCGTGCTGTGTCTGGGGCTGGCCGGCAACGTGGTGAGGTTCCTGTACATCGCTTGGTTGACCGAGCCTTGGTGGGTTCTGCCCTTCGAGTTCGTGCAGGGCGTCACTCACGCCGCAGTGTGGGCCGCTTGTTGCTCCTACTTCGCACAGACGGCGCCGGCCGCGCTCAGGGGCTCCGCACAGGGCGTGCTGCAGGGTATCCACCACGGGCTCGGGCGCGGCTGCGGGGCCGTGCTGGGCGGCGCGCTCGTGGCTCGCTACGGCACCGCGCGCACCTTCGCCGGCTACGGGGCGCTGTGCGCTGTTGTGTTGGCCGGCTTCGTCGCGCTCAACTTCCGTACGGTGGCGACGCCCGCACCCCCGGCCGACCCCGACGAGACGCTACATCCCGGTGTGCTGGCCCCGCACGGCGTCCCGTCCGCCCCGCTGCCGCGCGCGCTGTCCTCGTCTCGGCTGGCCGACCAGGCTGTAGACACGTACGGAGCGACGAGCCGCGAGCGCACCGAGCGCACCGAGCGACCACCCACACTAGCGCCGCCCCGCCCGCACGCTAACCCCTTCCTGGCGGAGGGTGGCGAGTTGCGCTAGTTGTTGTATAGCTGTGTTGTTGTTACTATAGAGTCACTACTCGGCCGGCCGTCCGCCGCGCTCGTCTATATCCAGTATTGTTCACCATATCGCTGTCCGCAGTCCGCACCCGCACTCAGCTCTCCGCTCTCCGCACCGTAGTTAGCGCGCGCGACGCGGACGGCCCGCTTGTTTTGTTCTACAAAGTATATATATTATATACCATATCGTGTATTAAATGTTGACGTAAGCCGACCGTGTTTCATTCCCATTCATTAATTTACTTTACTTTTGTGGGGGGTATAAATGCAGATCCAGTTTGAGACACATGATCTTAAGAGTTCCTCTACTACAAGTTGATAAGACCCAAGATCTACTATTTACTGACCAGACTCTGTGCGATCATTATTATACACATATCTACTTAATACACGATAAAATAATATTTCATATAGGTACATGACATTTTAACTGAGTAGGTCAATTTCCAATTATTAAAAGGGAAAATACAACCAAATTGAAAAGAAGGAATTATTATTTTTGCCTTGCCAAGATTGACTGGACTATAAGCTGACCTGCTGGGCAATATATACATCGACCGGTGGACCAGTTTGACCATTCCCCTGCTTCACCAATACTCCTTGCTCGCAACATTACTATTAGTATCAAAAATAACCAAGAGATGGCGCCAGTGCGTAAGAAGGTAGGTATCGCGACTCTGTACTGATGACTGACTTGTGGAGCCAAAGTGTACCTATCGCATAGATTTAGTATATATTATGGTGGGAAGTGTATTGTTTCATTCACAAATCACTCACTCGATAATAATATCCACTCACCACAGTGTTGACAGTGTATAGCCCAAGTAGCAATACTTTGTCTAAACAAGGTATTGTAGATATCTTGCAGGCAAATTTACTAATTCTAGTTACTGTCTTGGCTAAAACTATTATGTCCCCCAAGACAATGTGTAGGAAAAGTGGGCACAGTATTTAAGTTCATTTCAGGAAAGACTTCATACTACTTGTAAGATAAAGTTTAACCGAACTTAGGAGAATGGAATTAGCGAGTCTCTTAAAAGTCACTTCAAGATATCCTACAGGTTGACTTAATACAATGTTATAGTTTTCAAGATATCTACAATACCTAGTTAGGACTACTATACCAAATCCTCGCAAATTCAAAAAATACCTAATAAAATAAAACTTAAATCTTCATTCGCTATAACTACCTAGTTATTATTTAGACAAATAATGGAGAACTTTTATTTTAAACACGTATATAAGACGGAAATTCAAAACGCATGTTTGTTTATCGTGTAAAATGGACAGATATTGATTTAAAATTGACGGGCCTTAAAATTAGCACAATATTTAATGTAAAATGTTGGAATTCAAACCTATGAATATATGTTTTTATCACTTTTATATTTTTTTTATTTAAAAATTTGATTTTCTGTTAATTGTTGATTAATCATATAAAGAAAAAAAAATTGTGAATAAATTTAACACTTATCTAAACTATAAGGTAATAAACATGCAAGATCATTATTGCATTTCCATAAATGGTATAAAATGGCGTTAAATCCTATTTTTCTTAATGAAGTAAAACTTTAGACAATTTAGTATTGACGTAATACTTTTTTAGCGTGTATAACCTTAACTCTAATTTAATATGGAATTAGGAAAATACTACTTTAGGCAATTTAGTTTATACATTTCCTTTAGTTTGCTTTTCAATATACCAAAATGTTATTTTCTCCTAAACTAACCATTTGTTTTCTTATGTTGTGGTGGTCGGTGTATGCAGAGAAACCAACGCAAAAAGTTAATATAGTGGAATATATTGACATTTATAATTATATTAATATTTTCTTTCAAACTTCCAAAATAATTTAAAATATTAGTTTTAAAACCATTGTGCCAGTATTTTCCAGTATCACAAGCATTTACTTCAACATTTTTAACTGAATGAAGAAGGGCATCCTTTGGTACAAGATTTTGCTCGTGCTTGTTTATAATTTTTAACAAATCATTAATGGCAGTAGGTATAGTACAATAGACCAGTTTCTTAGCTCTACTCTAAAATTACGGTCGCTTTCAAATTTCGATTCACTACTATCAGAATCATCACTGTCTACTGCTGCATCCAAACTTTCAAATTGTTCTATTACAGAAAATAATGCACTGTCTTTGTTTTCATTTGAAGGTGATGGTGCTTGAAAATACTATAACAGAATTTAATATTTTTATGTTTTATATATTAAAACTGTAGCATATGGTGCAATACTAACATTCGTTGCAGAACTTGCTCCGGTACAAACGCTGTTAAACATAAGATTTTTATGTTTTTGTACACGCCGGCGAAATCCCCCGGTCCTTTTAATCTTTTTAAGTTCATGCATTATTATTTTTGGTTTTACTTTTGGTCCACTACAGAATGAAGCCGTCCCTTTAATGCTTATTATTCCGAAAATAAAGACTAAATGAATTTACTTTACTTGAAAAAGATCGTTTACAGTTCTTTGTGTAAGGATTAACTTAAGTTTGACTTACAAATTTTTCAAAGCTAGTTTTTACTTAAAAGACACTAAACACTTTCTTGTTAATTCAGTAGCGTTTAAATTGAGCCTTTAAATAAGCTCAATACAGTAATATTAGATTTAGTAGACTTAAGATTTAGATATACTTTATACAAAACAGTTTTGGGAATACTTAACTTGGTATTGAGAATACAAACTTTTCTTAAGTAGGTAGGTACTTAGCGGTAAATTAAAACTATTTTGATTTAAAGTAAAAATAGTATTAGTAAAGTAGTAGTAAAGTCGTTTTTATCCTAATGAAACCCAACTTTAGGAATAGTATAAACATACAAGATTTAACTTTATTGGAAATTGCTACTTGGGAGGTACCTATATTACTTGTCCACCAGCACCACAGTCCAATCAATGTATCATTACTTAGTTGCAGAATCTTATATAAAACGAAAAGTCCGTCTGCCCCTAATCTATCTATATATGGTATGCAACTATAGTACCTACCTACTTACAGTACCTACTCACACTTTGATCTACCTGTTGACTGATGTAACAGTAGTCGTATTGTATGTACCGCCCATTAGGTATCTAGGTATTATAGAGAGACGGCACAGAAAGTGGTTGTAAGCACTTGCCAGCTGGAAACCTCTTTTTGTGTAGTCTGAGCCGTCCCCCTCCCCCCCCCCCCTTCAAATTCTTGTAGTCGAGTAGGGGTCCCTCCCGCGCTTGTCGTTACGCCGCTGAGGCGCTAAAAACAACAAAACAAAACTCTCCTACAAACAGAGGTACCTTTTTATATAATAGCTCTCCTCTACCTAACCTCTCGGTTGTAGGAAAAATATTTTCTGTCAATTTACTCCATGCAGCGACTTGCAAAATTCTTTCACAAAAACCAAAAAAGGAAAACGAATTTGAAGTTGAAACTTGGCAGAACGGTAGATTCGGTGGCACATAAAGAACCTATTTTATAAAATCAATAATGTAATACTGTGAACAAAATTCAACCAGCTGTTAAAATATATTATAAAGAAGCATGATATTTGTAAGTACCTACTATTTATGTTGTATTATGTTTAGATTCTATCATATCCTGTAAATCATTTACTTATTTATTTTATTTTTCAGTGTGCTTCTTTTAATCTTTTACTTCTTTTAATCCTTTGATTCCTTGTATTCTTTTTTACTCCCTCTTTTTACTCCTCTGTAACCTCTTCATTAAAATTGAAAATAAAACATTAAGGAGTAAAATAATTATTTATTATTGTGGCTAGTTTCCCACTAAGCGACAGTGAAACAAGGGCACGAATACATTCTGTTGATTCCTTTTGGGTCCTTTCATCCTTCCAATGTAACAATGATGAAATAAAGCAACATCATTATTCATCTCATTCATTCATTCATTCATTCATCTCTCTCTCTCTCTCTCTCTCTCTCTCTCTCTCTACTCAATCTAGGTAGGTAAACTCTCAAATAAAACTTAACTAAATAGAAATATAAAAATGTATTGCTTCATCGATATAGGTATTATAGTACTTAGATAATAATATAGTTATTGTGGAAGTTGTGCGTATGTCGCACGGGACAGTCGTGTCGCAGTCGCAGTCGCAATGTCGCAATGTCGCGTCTTGTCGCGTCTTGTCGCGTCTTGTCGCGTCTTGTCGCTTAATATACACTAGTTTGGCACCGGGCTCGGTCGGGGACCGCACTAACTAAATATCACAACGAGGTGTCGCTACGGCGCGGGCGCGTGGCGAGGAACTGGGTGTGCACCGCGGCCCACGCTGCTTCCCGCGACAGTGCTCCGGGGGGGCTCGGGGGCGGCGGCGCGCTCGGCTCCTGCAAGTAAACAAGCGGAGGTCATCACGGTGTTGTTAGTGTTGTTGGGGGTGTTACGTGTTACGGGGGGATAACGCACCTGCTAGAAAATCTTGTCGAGCACTGTGTACATGCGCAGGTTGACGCGCTTCTTCCAGTGGGCGGGCGTCGGGGACGGAGGGGAGGGGGGTCTGTCCAGCTCGCGACTTTCTTCCGGGTCGTCGGCGAGGGGCGGGGAAGTCGGTACCCGGGCCAGCCGCACAGCCAGCAACACCGACAGCGCCTGTAGCGCGGCGGACAACGCGCCCAGCACGAGCGCGGCCACCACGTTGTTGGGAGCCTCGCGCTGCACTTCGTCGAGCGCCTCCAGTGCGGCCCGGGCCTGCTCGCGGTAGTGTCGCACGGCCAGCAGTGCCGGCCGGAGGTCCTCGAGCGCCCGCACGCCGGCCCGGGCCATCTCCGCGCGAGGATCGTCGCGCCACCACGCCGCCAGAGACGCCGCCAGCCACCCGGCGAACGCCAGCTCCGACACCACCAGAGCCAGCACGCCGCCCGCGTGCACCAGCAGCGTCACCCGGCGAGCAGCCCCCGCCCCGCTCACACAACGCACACTGAGCCCGCACAGCGCGAGCAGCCACAGACCGGCCGCCACGACGTAGCCCAGCGAGGCCCGGTATTGCTGAGTACAGAGCCACCTCATCCAGGCGTATGTGCTCGGGTCCCAGGCCAGCCGCGCGCCCGTACTCAGCAGTGCGCCCGCGAACATCTGTAACGACAATATACCTATCATAATATCTCTCTCTATAAGTAATACACGCCATTCGTGCTAACTTCAAACAAACAACATTTTATTTTACAGTTTACACCCTGTCTTCAGTTTTACAATTACTTATATACCTACAATATTATTTCTCAAAGGTGTTTTTGCTATCAATCAAAGTTCATGTTTGATACACCATTTTGGAGATTATTTTTCCCTCTATTGACGAAAAATAAATCTTTTAAAATTAGACTTTTTAAGACGCCATCTGTTGGAGATAAGTTGAACTAACGCTGCGAAGTTTTCGCACGGGTCATCTAGGTATGTATAAATATTCCAACATTAGGAACACCTACCCCCAGATTGGGCTAAATTTTTAAAAGGCCTAGGTTCTTCAATGGAGATGAAAGAGATTATAACACATACAATATCGAGAGCTGAAGAGTGCTAATAAGGTGTCGTATGTAGTTAAGGTCGGGTCAGGGGGGTCAGGGGGGTCAGGGGGTCAGGGCAATAGTGCTAGTTATAATATAAAGTTAACATTAGAGTTGAGAGTATATCTACCTACTTTAGGTACCTAATTATAAAGAAGATATTTCATTACCACCATTATACAACTAAACTCGTACTTTCTCTAGTTTGTTATCGCAATTAGGCCAAGCGATATCTGCATATTTTAGGCCCAACCTAAAAAATATGTACATTTAATTTTTGTGACACGTTCCTTAGGACCCTAGAAATAAACATTATAAAAATATCCTCGAAGTATCGCGTCAAAAGTCCCCACTCCTAGAGTTTCGGCTTCCAAATTAATTGTGCCCCTGACGGCTGTTTTTTTATTTTCCACAAAAAGTGTTAGAGCTAGAAGAAAACTGTCAATATTTACCAGTGTCTTATTCATTGCTGTATCAATATCTGTTCTCAACTTACAGCTTGCGGCATCTAGCATCAATTCTAATACGAGATAGTAGTTAGTACATTAATTTTCATTTTTAGCAATCTTGTTCCTTAGGACCCTAGAATTATCCCCTCAAAAGTCCCCACCCATAGAGTGTCGACTTCGCCCCCTACCCATCAATGCCCCTACCCAATGCACCAACCCCTTAAATATGTCTCTGACGGCGGCATTTCTGATTTTTCACAAAAACTGTCAGAACTGAGAGAAAATGGTCATATTGTCATGATAAAATGATTCCCAACCAATCCCCAACAGTCAACACTATATACTGGTACTTACCTATTTATAGTTTCCAAAATATAATCTATATACATATAATAAAATCGAAAAACCAGAACGAGATAAAAAAACGAGAGAGCGGGATGGCGCTCTACAAAACTTTCTTGACACGTTTCTACCAAACGGCGTACTCCTTCTGACTCCTTCTTACTTTTTTTTTATGTAAGGTTTTGATCTCGGGAATCACGAAATATGATATTGGATGTGTAACTTTTGTATAGTAAGCAAAATAAAATCGCAAGTTCGAATTTCGAGCCAAAAGAGAGCCAATCCATGTGTTATCGTTTGAAAAAATCGCGACATTTCTTTCATTTGTTTCGAGCAGAACATTTACACAATATGAAGTAATATGAACTTATCCCAAACCTGTGCACAACAGATTCTACGCGGGCGGAGCCGTCGCTAGTGATCTATATTTTTGAAAAATAATTGGACTATAATATGTAGTATGCACGCATACATGTAGATTGTAGGTACCTAGTTGTAAGTGCCAGACGCCACGACTGCCACGAGCAATATATCGTACATACATGTAGGTACCTAGTTGTAAGTGCCAGACGCCACGACTGCCACGAGCAATATATCGTACATACATGTAGGTACCTAGTTGTAAGTGCCAGACGCCACGACTGCCACGAGCAATATATCGTACATACATGTAGGTACCTAGTTGTAAGTGCCAGACGCCACGACTGCCACGAGCAATATATCGTACATACATGTAGGTACCTAGTTGTAAGTGCCAGACGCCACGACTGCCACGAGCAATATATCGTACATACATGTAGGTACCTAGTTGTAAGTGCCAGACGCCACGACTGCCACGAGCAATATATCGTACATACATGTAGGTACCTAGTTGTAAGTGCCAGACGCCACGACTGCCACGAGCAATATATCGTACATACATGTAGGTACCTAGTTGTAAGTGCCAGACGCCACGACTGCCACGAGCAATATATCGAGAATAAATGCACCTACAAAATTCTTGTTTGCTTCTTCATTTTGTCAAAGATTCTCTCGTTTTTATATAAATTAAAGAATGTACTTACTTAGGTCGTCATAATTTCGGAAACTATAAATTCTATCGAGATGAGGTAAGTAGGTACCATTTTATAGGACACAGAGTTAGATAGTCCCTTTTGTAGATATATGTACTGTCACATTATACTTATGTACACCTATGTATGTATGGGCAAGTAATTATTGTAAAGGTCAGCCACATTGATAACTCGCTCGTCCGTCTCGTCACCTCTACTCTGGAGTAACATTCCTCACTACTCACTCACAAGCACAACCTGTTTGTGCACCTTGAGCTCATGACACTGTACCTACCTACAGTCTACTAACATCTACTACAGTAATCAGTTGCGTCATAAATAGTTTTTGCAATATTTTTTATTGTTTACTTTTTTACTCAGAACTTAACTGAGAAGATGTAACTAAGTATGTCTTGTGTCCGAGTGTCCGTGACGTGACGTTGTGAGAATGTGAGACGTGTTCACGTGTTGTGACTCAATACCAAATACCTACGATTATTTAATCAAAGACGGACATGCGTATGTTTAAACATTACTGTCGGTCCGTGAGTCCGTCTGTCTGTTACAATTATCAGAGGAGTATGTAGGTATATCAGTACGTACATACACACAACATTTTGCTGCAACTACGAAACTTAGTTTAGAAGGTGCTGATCACAAGAGGTAGTCGATAGCCTAATTGGTAGGACGGTGGACTTGAAACCGGAGGTCCCGGGTTCAAATCCTACTCGCTGCCAAAATGCTAAGCACCAATTGTGCTTAAATCGACTCCTCGTGCTTCGGAGGGCACCAACTCGCCTGCCAATCGTGGTGACTATGGCAATTCCTCTCAATGAGCACCACTAAAATGGTGCGCAGAGGGAGACTATGATCCAGCAGTGGATCTTAAAAGGTTGATGATGAAATTAATTTGACTGCCGGCGACCCAACGACCGGGGGGTCGACAGCCATCATTGTAATGACAGGTCGAGTCACGGTAAAGGGTCCACACTCCACAGGCGCTACTCGGTACCCCTGGCGAACTTACAGTTCGAGGATACCGCGCAAAGACCGGCGAGACACAGTGTGTCGAGTGTCGACGACCGATCTTGTTCCGGTCATCAGGCGATGTTTCTTCTTATTGTTGTTGTTGTTGTATTGTACCACTTGTAGCTACTGTACGGTAGTACGGTAGTACGGTAGTACGGTAACTGTCCTATCTGTATATATATTGTAATCAAATACATTTACCTACTTTGGTTGTAACTGTAACTACCTACAACAACTAAATATTTAGATAAACGTTCTCTACTCTGTTTACTATATAGCGGGGTGGAGGGTGCGGGGTGCGGGGTGCGGGGTGCGGGGTGCGGGGTGCGGGATGACACAGTGCACACTGCACATGGATGGTATGATGGCAAGGCACCTACACGGAGCACATGCGCCGTGTGGTGGCCAGCTGACTACCAACTAAGATATAATAGTATAGTACTCACAGCGAAGGCGATGTTGACCAGAATGAAGAGCAGCTCCGCACGAGTACGAGCGGCCGCGGCCATGTCCCGTGTACCTCGACCTCCGTCCGTCTGTCACGTCCGTCACGACCGTCACGACCGTCACCGCACCTCGCCCGCGGACAACTGGCCGGCCCGGGCCTGCACCGCGTACTGGTTGTTCTCTCCCCAGCCCCGGACCCCTCCCTCACCCCGACAACCCTCACACTGAGCATGTGTACGTACTGCGTCCCGCCCGAGCTCGAGTCCTGCTACTTCAACGGTTTACTTTAAATATAATAATACAACAACCCTCAACAACAACCACTGACAACAATATGTAAAAAAACCTGCCCGATCGTAACGAGTAACGAACGACCTCTCACATTCCAGACATCATTGTACCCACCTACGCATAAAGTTTTTATTTTACTTTGCATTTTTATATTATACCTATTTATTATTATATTTTAGCCTTATATTTTACGAAAAACCCAGTGGCGTATCTGGGGGGGGGGGCAGGGGGGGCACATGCCCCGGGCGCCATTCAAGGGGGGCGCAAAATCGGCAAAATAATAAATTCGAAAAATCTTATTCCGAAATTTTATTCGCAACCAAAATACCTAGTCCGCATTATGTTATTTGCAACCAAATGTTTGCAACCTACCTATCTCAACTATAGACCGAATTGTATCTGAATTGAACGAGAGGTTCATACGATTGAACGAAACTGATATTAGATTTGGCTTTCTTCTAGATGTCCAAAACATATGCTTTGGTGCTAATGATCTTAAGTACTTAAAAAAAAAAATAGTTGTGATGTCCACGGTGCTCAGTTGTTTGAAGAGGTTCAAGATGTGCGAATGCTTATCTCTACCCGAAATAACCTGACTTTAAAGAAACTGGTAAAACTCTTGCAGTTTATAGTTGAATATGAAGATGAAAGCCTTTTCCCGAATCTGCGTATTTCTCTTCAAATACTCTTAAGGCTCCTTACCGGCACACGCTACATTTCGGACATTTTTGATGTCTGTTTGTGAGAATACGAATAAGATTGTGGATACAATTATGTGTCATTTTGAAAATACGGGTCTTGGTTTTCAAGACTGATAGAAGGAAATTTTGAAATTATTTCTATAGTGTTAGTAAATTATAATTTTTCCGGACTCGTTTTCCAAAATTACGTTCGAGTGACGTTTGACGATCGATCTTGTAAAGATTTTGAACATTAAAAAACAGTATTGACACCGTAATATGGTCAACTTAAATATTGATAGATTAGATTTTTCAACTTTCATACAAAAAAACGAGAAAAAAATGTTTTTATGAGCTATATACAAAAAATTAGTAATATAAAAATAACACATTATTCTCGAATTATTCCATAACAATAATCTAAATTTTATTTAAGATAGAAAACATTACAAATATAAATAAAAAAAATGTTTGAGTATTTACTTTATTTTTACAAATTAAATTTGCAATGTTGAGTATTTTTCATTTTCAAACCATCCCCGCTTTTTATTTTGATATCAAAGTCAACATAAAAAAATCGCGAAAATGATCAAAATTTGAAGGCGCAACTAATTTTCAATAACGCACTGCATTTCGAGTGCGGCGTATCGGTAAGGCCTCTTAAGAAGTGATTATGTAGAAAATAATAAAAAAATATTTACATAACTTTGAATTTTTTATCTTCGCCTATTTTAAAATGAATCATACTATTGGTACCCGACCCCAAGCTATGGTAGCCAATTTCGTATTTAGGGGGCGCAATTTTGACGTTTGCCCCGGGCGCCACGTACCTTAGATACGCCACTGGAACAACCTCATTAATTATGATATGACCGAGCGTCTTGAACTAATGGGAACAATCGATACTTACATAAAAGGGTCAAGCACACGGACGCTGTTACTGCTTACTGCTCACTGCTCACTGCTTGATGCGGCGAACTTGATGGCTCTGGCCACACTGCAAGGTATAAGGGCCGTGAAGGTGTGTGTTATATTTATTTATTTATTTATTTAAAACAAGGTTCACAAGTAGGTACAGAGTAACTGCAAATATCACAATATTACATAATAGGAAAAAAAACTTTTTAAACAGATATTCCAATTAGTAGTGAACACAACATGGCTATACATTTACACGTTATTGACTACAAGTTAACAAATTAAAAGCAAAAGCAAAATATTGTGGCGTCTGAGGGTTCGGAAGCTGATACCGCATGATTTAACGAAAGACCAGAAACGACTGCGTGTCGAGTGGTGCCGTAAAATGATAAAAAAGTTTAATGCAGGATAGTCATTGGCTGCAGTCTATAATAACGTTACAGGTGACCAAACTTGGGTGTACGCTTTGAAACGGAAACAAAATACCAGTCATTTGAAGACTTCCGACAAAAGTTAAGAAAAGTCCAAGTATTGGTAATAAAGTGGTTGCTTCTTTTTTCGGCAAATCAGGACATTACACAACAGTGTCGCTTGAAGACCAAAGGACAGTGATCGCAGATTGGTACGACAACACTTGCTTGCCCAGAGTCTAAGAAAAAGTTTGCGAAAAGCGTCCTCGAAGCAATGTCGTCTATCACCACGATAACGTGTCCTCACATAACTAAAGCGTATTTGAAGGCTTCAAATTAATGTAGAACAGATGCATCCGCCATACAGCCCAGACCTCGCACCTTGCGACTTCTTTTTGTTTTCTAAAATTAAAGACAAACTTAGAAGCACACGTTTTACGAGCCCTTAATCGGCGGTAAATGCGTTCCACGAAGTCATTGAAGAGGTCCCTAAAGAAGACAGGTCCTACTGATTTTTATAATGGTTCCAGCGAATGCAAAAATGTATAAATTGTGAGGGCATACAGCATACACTTTGATAAACAATAAATGTAGGTTAGGTATCATAAGTCTAATATCTGGTACAATAGGTCACTAGACAGGGGGTCGAAAGTGCTACTTTACTGGTTCGTGTAATATACTTGGCTGACAGAGTGCCGTGTGATGTGACTCATGAAACGAAGAATAATAATTAGGATTAATTATGAAGTAGATGTGCGATATTAAAGATACAATTCTGTCCTAAATGAGTCCGCTATAGAAAAGTATAAAGTTTAGTTAACTTTTTATACGTGACATTACTCGTGATAGTCGTGATATAGACACAGTAAGTTGACGTATAGTAGGTACTTGTACTACCTACTAAGTAGGTCCTACTTCTACCTACTGTTATTGTCCACTCGTCATAGTCAATACCACAAAATACCACATGCTAAGCTACAAGCACACAACACACAATTTAAAAAAACCCAAAAGCTTTTCCATCTAAATACAGATATCGACAGAATTAGCCTATATACAAATATAACCGGCTAAAAGAAGGAGACTTGGTCTTCCTCGTTCATAATGTTATAAATGCCAAAAGTCTGTTACACTTTCACGACTAAACCACTAAACCGATTTTGATGGAATTTGATACGGAGAAAGTGTAATGGTTCGAATTCCCGTCTAGGATTATGCGCCCTTGTTAAAATATAGTTAAAATATTTAATTATAATTAATCTGTGATTCGGCTAAAAAAGACGATTTCCGTGCCAATAATGAAATAAAAATAAAATATATTAAAAATAAAAATTAAGTGAGGGTACTTGTGAAATGGTAAAAAAGACAAAGAAAAGATGATAATGTTGAAATGAATTGAAAGTGTTTGCAAAATAATAATGCCATTTGTGGATTAAAAATAAAAGCAATTTGGAGATTGTGGACAATAATAATAATAAATAAATAAGGATTAAATAATTGAAACGGGGTAAGTTACTAATGAGATTATTCTGGAAATTAATAGCTATGAACTTCATGTGAAGAATCAGTTGCAATCATGTTTGTGTTGTCCACAGCTTGTGGAAACGCCCTGCACCATAAGGCTTGCCTTGCCTCATGCGCGTGCCAGCGGACTTGTCTTCTTCTCGGACGACAAGTACCTACTTGCCAACTGCAAAGGGGCTATTTACAACTCTCCAAGAGGAAGACGGAGGTCCGTGGTCTGACGCGTGGATGCCTGCTCTCAGTCTAACTACCAAGCCCAGACGCCTCTTGTTCACCTACTTATGTTTTGATTATACTTTATACTTATACTTTCATGTTTTAATTTTACTAGGTAGATTTTCATACACTATATTGACCCTGGGAGTTGTTGGCGGTCGGCCAACCGCGGACAGACATCACGTGCTTAGTCAATATTTACTGGGTTACTACGTGCTTACTTAATATTTACTTGGTCAATACTTACTAGGTTGATATATGCTGATGTAGCACTTGCTTGTCTAATATGTGCTTTATTAATGCTTACTAGGTTAATGCGTGCTTACTTAATATTTACTTGGTCAATACTTACTAGGTTGATATATGCTTATGTAGTACTTGCTTGGCTAATATATGCTTTATTAATGCTTACTAGGTTAATGCGTGCTTACTTAATATTTACTTGATCAATACTTACTAGGTTAATATATGCTTATTTAATACCTACTTGGTTAATGTGTGCTTGGTCAGTGCTTACTGGGTAAATGCGTGCTTATTTAATATTTACTTGATTAATGCTTACTAGATTAATGCGAGCTTACTTAGTATTTACTTGGTTAATGCGTATTTAGTTAGTATTTACTTAGTCATTAGGTTGTTTGATCAATAAACTTGTTCTCTCTGTTCGAAGCTCTTTGATTTGTCATTTCTAAAACCACATTGCAAATTTAGGACTAGCCCGTCAGCACACACGATTGGCTAGCACCTAAGAGCATCACAATGGCGCCCAACGTAAACGAACAATAAAGACCGTCGAACAGTGTGAATTGAGCATAAGCATTAGAAGTTGACTAAGTTTTTTTTTTTATTTTCATTCCCTGATAGCACGTTTTTACATATATCTACATTTCCTTTAACAAAAGTAGTAGCAATGGACGTCCATTACTTATTGAAGGATGAGCTCGAGTTTGAGTTGGCATGTAGGGGAATTAAAGGCATTAGTAACAGTCTACGAATGAAAAAGATCTTGAAGGAATTATTATTAGTGGAAGACAAATCGATAAAGGTTGAAGTGCCCACCACATATACTGAAGATTCTTTATCACACCTACTTATCTGTGAAAATAAGTTACAAATATTATGGAAAATAATAGAAGAAATTGCAGGTACCCCGGACAAAAGTACAATTAAACGCATTACTTCTAGACTATTGCATCTTCAGGGTAGGGTAAAGTTAATAATCCTATCAAATCAAGAAGAAACAGAGCGACATCAAAAATTGTGCACTGACATCGATATTTGTTTTAATAAACTAGAAGAATGTCAAGCAAAGGAAGAAGAGGAAGACATTAATCAAGAACTATTAGAAAGAGACAAAGAGATATTATATGAGTCATTAGGGGCTGAAGCAGATGAAATCATAAGGAAATTGGAAATAAACGAGGTCGTAACAGACAAAGAGGTCAGAATGGAGAACAATGCACATACAGAAGAGATAAAACTTAAACAATTGGCAAGCAAAAACTATAACATGCCACTAAATCATCGCAGCCAACTAACCCGATCTTCAACATTTGAGACAGACATGTGTATCCGGAAACTAATACCAATCAAAGATTGGGGAGTGAAATTTACAGGCAAAGGAGAAATCAGCATAAATGCATTTCTGGAACGCGTGGATGAACTTAAAGAAGCCCGAAATGCTGATGACCTCGATTTATGGAGATATGCCATTGACCTCTTTGATGGTGACGCGCTCATATGGTTTAGAGCGAATCGGAATCATGTAAACAATTGGGCCGAATTGGTGCATCTGCTTTTGGAGACATTCCAGACACCATATTACCAAGACGAGCTATTAGAAGAAATACGAAGTCGGACACAAGGAAAACAGGAAAACGTTAACATTTACGTTGCAATTATGCAAAACATGTTCAACAGACTTCCTGAAAATATAAGTGAGAAACAGAAATTAGGAATTCTATTAAAGAATATACAACCATACTTTCAACAGGCTGTCTGCAGAGACACCTTCCATTCCGTCACAGAGCTAAACACAATTTTAAGGATTCTAGAGCGAACAAGAGCAAATTGCGTCAATTTTCAAGAACCAAGATTTACTCTTAACGCTCTTGAACCTGACCTAGCATATCAGAAGAGGGATACCTCAGAAATAAATGCCATAAGCACTGGTCCCACCGAAGAACCCGAACAACCAACAAGATTTAAATGCTGGAACTGTCGAGCAATAGGCCATACATTTAGAAATTGTAATCTGCCCAGACAACGATTATTTTGTTATCGATGTGGTAAGTTTGGTCAGACTACAGATAAGTGTACTTGTGCAAAACCGGGAAACGAAACAGGGGGAATCGTATCGGCAGCCAGACGACTCCCCGAATAGAGCCATTAAACAATAAATGTAAAGATTGGCATGAATGGCTGCAAATCATAAATAATTATTTTACAAGAGGAGAAATTTGTAAGATGGAGTCGAAATTTATAGACAATCGTTTTTACGGCAAAGTGACCATCCTAAACAGATCTTATGTTGGATTATTAGACTCAGGAGCATCTGCTTCTGTAATATCGAAATCATTGTGTAATAAATTACACTTATTAGGATTCAAGTCACAAAATATACCGCAAACTAACATCTCAACAGCAGATGGAACTGCACATATAATAACTGCCACAATATATTTACCCATAGAATTTTTAAATAAATATAGCGTTATTCAATTTTATGTCATGGATAATCTGAAACACGATATGTTATTTGGTATGAATTTCTTTGAATCGTTCAACATATCTGTTATCAGTAATGGTAGTGATACTTTGTCATCTGTGTTTAAGGGCAAACCAGAAAACATGGAGGCAATGTCCATGGATGACCCTAGTGCGGTTATTTCTCGTAATGAACTGACCAGTGAGCAAACATTGGCGTTGGACAACTTGATAGAGGAAATGAAACGCACCATTGGAAATGGTCTTGGCAGAACTACCCTTATTGAACACCGAATTGATACTGGGGCTAGTCTCCCCATAAAACAAAGACAGTATCCATTCTCACCGCCTATAATGAAAGAACTAGAGGCAGAAATAGAAGACATGTTAGAAAAAGACGTAATAGAAACTTCATACAGCTCATGGAGATCGCCAGTTCTTTTAGTAAAAAAAGCATCTGGGAAAAACAGATTCTGTCTGGACAGTCGTCAATTAAACAAAGTGACAAAGAAGGACTCATATCCCTTGCCTAGAGTAACAACAGTCCTTGACAGCTTAAGAAATGTCCAGTATCTCACAACAATAGACCTAAAAGCTGCATTTTGGCAAATCCCTCTTGAGGAGTCAAGCAGAGAAAGAACGGCATTTGGTTTGCCAGGTAAAGGTTTGTTCCAGTTTAAGGTCATGCCGTTCGGCCTAAGTAACGCCAGTCAAACACAACAAAGGTTAATGGATAGATTATTTCCACCACAGTTTGAAGGACAAATTTTTACATATTTGGACGACATAGTCATATGTAACAGTTCATTTGAGGAACATTTGTCTGCATTGAGGTGGGTTAAGGATCAGTTGTTAAGTGCAGGTCTCACAATTAATCTTGAAAAGTGTCAGTTTGCCCGCTCCTCCTTGAAATATTTGGGTTATATTGTTGACAAGCAGGGACTTCGAACAGATCCTGAAAAAGTCAATGCAATCGTAAACTATCCGAAACCAGCAACTTATACGGAGCTAAAACGCTTTATAGGATTGGCAAGCTGGTACCGTCGCTTCGTGGACAATTTTGCAATAGTTGCAGCTCCACTTCATGATCTTACAAAGGGAGGAAAGAAGGGTCGTCAAATAGAATGGAACAAAGAAGCAGATAATGCATTCATTAACCTTAAAACTGCATTAACGACCGCACCTGTTTTAAGTTGTCCCGACTTCAGTAAACACTTCAAAATTCAATGTGACGCCTCAAATAAAGGTATTGGCGGGGTCTTAATACAAGAAGTAAAAGGTACTGAGAAACCCATAGCTTATACTAGTCGAAAATTATCAGACAGGGAATCAAAGTACTCCACTTCAGAAAGAGAGTTATTAAGCGTTCTCCATTCTATCGAACAGTTTCGACCGTACATAGAGGGATCACATTTTAAAGTCGTCACAGACCACAGTGCCCTTCAGTGGTTGTATAAAACTAAGGATCCACACGGTCGTTTAGCACGATGGGCAATGAAATTGCAACAGTTCGACTATGAAGTAGTTTATCGTAAAGGAAAAGAAAATGTCGTGCCAGACGCACTTTCCAGGGCTACACAAAACCATGACATCAATGTTATAGAAATTAAAGAGGAAGACAAAGATGGTTGGTATAAAAACAGGGAAGAATTAATAAAAAAAGGAGAAACAGATTCTGACTGGGTCATTGATCATGGAATTTTATGGAAATACTTGAAACTACCGCAATTCCCTGACGACAGAGATTCTTGGAAAATGGTAGTTCCAGAGAAATTGAGAAATCAAATCTTTGAAGAATGTCATGATAATCCCTTATCAGGCCATTTTGGGGTCAAAAAGACCATCAATCGAGTCAGACAGAAATATTATTGGCCAACTGCAATAAAAGATGTTAAAGAATATGTTAAGAAATGTGAAACATGTGCAATGCATAAATCAAGCCAACTACCTCCTAGCGGCCTCATGGGAAAACATAAGAATGTTTCTAAACCATTCCAAATAGTATCTATGGACTTAATGGGCCCCTTTCCAAGATCAAAATCAGGTAATACTATGCTCCTTGTAATCTCTTGCTGGTTTAGCAAATTCGTAGTACTCTTTCCTCTCAGAAATGGAAAGGCTTCTAATATTAGCAAAATTATAGAGGAACAAGTGTTTCTCATGTTTGGCGCTCCTGAAGTAATCATCTGCGATAATGGAAAGCAATTTGTGGCAAATCAATTCAAGGAACTGGCGACAAACTATGGTTCAGAAATTTGGTACACACCATACTATCACCCACAAGCCAATCCTACAGAAAGAGTAAACCGAGTCATAGGAACAGCGATTGCATCATACATACGCGACAATCACAGGGATTGGGATAAGCATGTTCCTCACATTGGACATGCCATCAGAACCGCAATTCATGAAGTAACCGGAAAAACGCCATCCTACTTATTTTTCGGACGTGAGACTTCCACACATGGAGCAAAACCATCCTACCTACAACAAGAAGATCCCCTAAATTTTGATAGGACACAACATAAAAGAAACCTTGATTTGCGCGAGAAAATATATGAGGACATCAATCTCAAACTAAAAAAGGCTTACGAAGTAAATTGCAAAACATATAATGCCAGACGACGAGTGTGCAATTATACAGTAGGGGACATGGTATGGAAGAGAACTAAACCACAGTCGAATGCAGACAAAAATTACATGGCAAAATTGTCACCAAAGTATGAAAAAGCTATCATATCGGAAAAACTTTCCACTGATGTGTATATGCTGAAAAACCTCCGAGGAAAGAATCTTGGGAAATGGCACTCATCAGATATCAAAAGATACATGTATTAGTAACTGTAACTCCGCGGTTCAACTATATTGGATGTAAACTTCGGGAAACACACAAGCATCAATATAGCGGAATCCTATACGGATTCCATTCGAGGAGGAGGGATAATGTAATGGTTCGAATTCCCGTCTAGGATTATGCGCCCTTGTTAAAATATAGTTAAAATATTTAATTATAATTAATCTGTGATTCGGCTAAAAAAGACGATTTCCGTGCCAATAATGAAATAAAAATAAAATATATTAAAAATAAAAATTAAGTGAGGGTACTTGTGAAATGGTAAAAAAGACAAAGAAAAGATGATAATGTTGAAATGAATTGAAAGTGTTTGCAAAATAATAATGCCATTTGTGGATTAAAAATAAAAGCAATTTGGAGATTGTGGACAATAATAATAATAAATAAATAAGGATTAAATAATTGAAACGGGGTAAGTTACTAATGAGATTATTCTGGAAATTAATAGCTATGAACTTCATGTGAAGAATCAGTTGCAATCATGTTTGTGTTGTCCACAGCTTGTGGAAACGCCCTGCACCATAAGGCTTGCCTTGCCTCATGCGCGTGCCAGCGGACTTGTCTTCTTCTCGGACGACAAGTACCTACTTGCCAACTGCAAAGGGGCTATTTACAACTCTCCAAGAGGAAGACGGAGGTCCGTGGTCTGACGCGTGGATGCCTGCTCTCAGTCTAACTACCAAGCCCAGACGCCTCTTGTTCACCTACTTATGTTTTGATTATACTTTATACTTATACTTTCATGTTTTAATTTTACTAGGTAGATTTTCATACACTATATTGACCCTGGGAGTTGTTGGCGGTCGGCCAACCGCGGACAGACATCACGTGCTTAGTCAATATTTACTGGGTTACTACGTGCTTACTTAATATTTACTTGGTCAATACTTACTAGGTTGATATATGCTGATGTAGCACTTGCTTGTCTAATATGTGCTTTATTAATGCTTACTAGGTTAATGCGTGCTTACTTAATATTTACTTGGTCAATACTTACTAGGTTGATATATGCTTATGTAGTACTTGCTTGGCTAATATATGCTTTATTAATGCTTACTAGGTTAATGCGTGCTTACTTAATATTTACTTGATCAATACTTACTAGGTTAATATATGCTTATTTAATACCTACTTGGTTAATGTGTGCTTGGTCAGTGCTTACTGGGTAAATGCGTGCTTATTTAATATTTACTTGATTAATGCTTACTAGATTAATGCGAGCTTACTTAGTATTTACTTGGTTAATGCGTATTTAGTTAGTATTTACTTAGTCATTAGGTTGTTTGATCAATAAACTTGTTCTCTCTGTTCGAAGCTCTTTGATTTGTCATTTCTAAAACCACATTGCAAATTTAGGACTAGCCCGTCAGCACACACGATTGGCTAGCACCTAAGAGCATCACAAAAGCTTTAGGAGGACATCATATACTACTTTTCTAAATCCACATATATTATGGGATGACAGTGAGTATGAGCCCCAATAGTAATATAACGTGGTATGCAGTCAGCAGTATGGTAGAGTGTGGGTAGAGGGCGGCGGCGCGGCGACGGGTAGATACTAGATAGCGACACAAACAGACGAACTGTTGTGCTCTGTGCTCTGTGCTCTGTGCGACCATACATTACTTAATGAAACCGTTGTGAGGCATATCGACATCGACCTGTCGTAAACTTACTCTCAACGGTATAATAAACCATTACTATAATCTATAATAAGTCCGATAAGAGCCGTGTCAGGGCTACCGACTACCACAGTGACCACTGACCACGCTCCACACAACTCGTCAGTCCGACCATCCCACTGTCCCACTGTCCCACTGTCCCACTGTCCCACTGTCCCACTGTCCCACTGTCCCACCTCAGACCGCGCTCTCAACGATCTAACAAACTATACATACCTACTTAGTCGGTCATCTATATATATTATTTACACGTGGCCCAATATAACGTTGACAAAATTAAAAAGGTAAAATTTCTCTTTTGTTTTTCTTCCTTGGCGTCATTTCGAGTATTTCGACGTTGTTGGTTTGTTAAAAGTATTCAAAATATACCTATATCAATTATATTGTCAGCAGTACAACGTGGAGCCATAAGCACTGCATGAACGTGTTATAAGTTACTCTATGGTGTTAGTCGTCAGTTAGTTTGTTTGGCAACTAAACTCTATATCCAGCTCGGCAACATCACAGACCGTCCTGGAGGAGGACGTAAGAGGAACTTCTAGGAACCGGCACATTATCAAACAGCCGGCAGCGTATAATAAAATATGATCTCCAAATGGTACCATATAAACTCAGAAAAGCGCAATTACATACTTACCTACAGACAAAGACAAAAAGTTCATGTTGAGAGATACAACGCTCAGTTGGCAAAATATCGTATTCTCCGACGAAAAATAGAAATCTTCCACTCGTCCTGGATCTGCTGTTATTGTTCCACATCGCCAAAACGCGGAATCAGTTATGGTTTGCGCAACTAGCAAAACTCCCCTAGTTTTTGTAGAAAAAGGTCAAAATTAATCAAGAAAATCACCGACAATATTATATTCTTAAACCTGAGGTTCTTCCTTGGAGTCAACAGCACTTTGGTAACAAGGTAACCGTCCATGGATATTTCAACAATATTCTGCTCCAGTTCACAGGGCTTTAAGTGTTCAACAGTGGTGTAAAGAAAATTTCCCTGATTTGAATCCGATGGATTACAATTTATGGTCTATCTTAAGAGGCAAGGACCTGTGCTGAGCGCTGACTGAGCGTCATAAAAGTGTTGTTGAGCTAAAGACTACTCTTACAAATCCTAAGTCTATGACTCTTGCACTGGAGTTGGACAAAATACCAAAATATTTTACCAAGTGTTTGTGTCTATAAATCCGCGCTAAAGGAGGTTATTTTGAAGACAAATAGGAATTGTACAAAATAAGTTGTGTTTTTATATTTTATAAATTCATTTCAGTATCAATTAAGTTAACAACAGTAGTTTATCGGGATCATAAATGTTTTAAATCCAAGTTATGTGCCCGTTAATAGTACAAAACAAATTGAACCAAGATCAAATTGGTGGTTATCTACCTACTGCATGCGCGTTAACTGTCAAGTAACTCGGACATATTTTAGAGTATAGAGTTCCTACACCATGTTGGACTCTGCTATTTCCGCCGCAGCTCCCGCTTTGATTGCTGTTTCCCTGCGATGAGACGTGGTTTATTCCCGTAATACAAGGACCCGACCTCGCTCCCACGATTCTCTCCCCGGATTGTTCCCGTTGGCTCTAGGAGAGCAGATACTTATAGGTAAGTACTAATAATATTATAAATAGGTAAAATTTTATTTTTGGGATGTTTGTTTAACTCATAAACTACTGAACCGATTCTAAAAAATATTTCACTAAAGATATCTGAGAGCTAGAGTGACATAGGCCATATTTTATTTCATTTTTGCAAAGCCATTATTTTTTGTTTGCAGACAGGACTCCTCGCGCCTTGATTGCTTTGATGACTGCTGGAGGCTGGAGGCCTAACAGAACGTTCTCTTGTTGTCATCCAAACTTGTGTGATATTGAAGCTTTGAAGCAACTTGAATATTGTGGTTGGTGAGACTGAGTGGTGCTGGGTGGTGCTGGGTGGTGCTGGTGAGTGCCCGCAACGGTGTAACGCAATTACTGCCACTAACATATTGAATCGCTGTTGAAAATCGAATACCTTTAAAAACATGTCCTAGTGTTTAAATTTTAAAATGTTGTGCCAGTGACGGACTGACTTTGTACTTAGTTGACATTACTTACTATGTATCATTACGTACGTGCTATTAGTAAATACTCATTTAGCATCAATTAACAACTAATAATACTTATAATGAAAACATCATCGTTTGTATTAGGTAGAGGTAATTATCCAAAAATTACATCAAACCTGTTGCTCTGTTTGTAAATGAAACAACTCTGAAAGAAGCACAAATAAACAAGACTTTCCCATTATTTAGACACAGACACAGACGGGGGCGGGGGCGGGGTTCTGGCGGCGGCTGTACCTACACTGTTAGTAGTTTAGTTACCGCCAATTAGATACAATGCGAGCCGATGTCGACGATTGTGTCGAAACCAATTGACCGCAATTATCTAGATGTGATGTGAGTTCATGTCAGTGCCACTTTGGGATCGAGGGACAATGATCGTCTTGTACTCTTGTAGGTATATATCGTGGGCTTACTTACAAACGGCACTAAGTTGTAGGTATATATCGTGGGCTTACTTACAAACGGCACTAAGTTGTAGGTATATATCGTGGGCTTACTTACAAAAGGCACTAAGTAGCTCAGTCGCTAAAATAATCCACCAGAACGCACTAAGTCATATTAGGTATCTATTTTTAGTTCATTTTAACATCTGCATTATACCACCTTTGCATTTGCTTATAATAACAAAAATAACTAAGGGACTTTATTACTTTTGGAATTCAATTTTCGATGTAGGTATTCAAAAAAGAACTAAGTCGACTTATTCCCTATGAGCTCGATATTTTTTTTTATATTTTTACTTGCACGTCTAAAAATCTAACAAATGAGTCTGAGGTTTAGGAATAGTTACTTGATTATAAAAAAAATATTTAATAAAATTTATATTTTTTGCATATTCGGGCCGGACAATCCATGGTATTGTTGCGAAAACATGTCGGTCGCGAATCCATAAGATTTCCCCCTATCAAAAATCGCTCAACGCGCGATTTTAATTTAAAAAAAATATTTATTTCTTTGAATATTTATTTATTTTTAGGAAATCAATGAATTTATATGGTATTTTTCAAAAAAAAAGTGTACCGACTTCAAAAAGCACTGAAAAGTAAGAAATAATGAATATTTCGTCGTAGAATTTGAAGACGGTTGGTGCCAAATTAGAAACTAAGGGCCGGTATTTCAACTGTTACTGTTCTTAGGAATAAAATTGAAGTAAGGCTTAACTTTACTATATCGTATTTCAACCTTCACTCAACACAAATAGTGACAGTTGATGTTTTACTAAAGTCAATAAGTCTAGCTTAACGTCTATGCTTATGAGTTGTTAGTTAAAATTTGTTTGAATTTCCTCAATAATTACCTAGGTACCTACTTATATAAAATTTATGCGCGCGTTCTACAGACAACGTACCTACAAAGTAAGTTTACACCTCAAATTTTTATAATTTTTTATACGGTAAGTATTGCTAAAAAATAGATTAGGCAAGTACCTATATAATTCTCAACATTGGACCATATCCATGTAGTAAAACAAGTGGTAGAAAAATACAGGGAATATAAGAAAGTTTATTATATGGCATTTGTAGATTACAACAAAGCATTCGATTCAATCAACCACAAAGATCTTTGGGCAAGCATTGCAAAACAAGGTATACATCCAAAATATATTCGTTTATTACAAAATATATACAAAAAAATGACTGCAAAAGTAAAATTAGAAACAATTAGTGAATCATTTCCCATAAAAAGAGGTGTTCGACAAGGTGATCCTATATCCCCAAAACTATTTTCAGCGGTTCTTGAAATGGTATTTAGAAGACTTAATTGGGAGAAATTTGGTTTGAATATCAATGGTCAATATTTACATCATCTGAGATTTGCAGATGATGTTGTCTTATTTGAAGAGTCACCAGATTCTCTGGAAGCTATGTTAAAGGACCTATCTGCAGAAAGTAAAAAAGTTGGATTGACAATGAATGCTGAAAACACTAAATTATTAACAAATGGAATACAAACTGAAATTATTATAGACACAAATAAAATTGAATATGTAAATGAATATAAATATCTCGGTCAAATCATTTCACCTGAAGAAACATCATCAAAAGAAGTAGAAACAAGAATTGCAAATTCGTGGAAAAGGTTTTGGGCATTAAAACAAGTCTTTAAAAATAAAGATATAGACATCAAGGAAAAAAGTAAAGTATTCAATACATGTATACTTCCATGTCTAACTTATGGATGTCAGACTTGGGCACTCACAAAACATAATTTGGAAAAGTTAGTTGTATGCCAAAGAGCAATGGAAAGATCAATGCTGAGTGTTACAAGAAGAGACAGAATAAGGAATACAGACATTAGAAATGTTACAAAGGTAAAAGATGTATGTACAAAAATTAAAGAACTCAAATGGAGATGGACGGGCCACATGTTAAGGAACAAGAACTGTAAGTGGACCAGAGATATAACAGAATGGTACCCTAGAAACAGTAAACGCAGAAAAGGTCGACAATTCAAAAGATGGTCTGATGACGTGAAAAAAATTGCGGGTCCCCTGTGGATGAGACTGGTCAGAGACAGGGGACACTGGAAATCACTAGAGGAGGCCTATGTCAGTAGACAAACTGATAAACCAAACCCAATATTATGCTAAACAAGTGCACATATACTATAGAAACTAAAATAAAGTAGGTCAATTTTAATAAGAAACAAAATTGTTTTGTGTAACTTTTAGTAAAATGTTTAGAATGTAAATAGTTAATTCAGTTAATAAAGGCTTTATTATTATTATTCTCTTTATTTCACATATTTCTTTAAATTATATTTTTACATATTTGGGTATAAAAAAAAACAAAAATATATAAAAATATAAAAAAGGATTTATCCCCCCGGAAGCGAGGTTAATACCCAAACTACCGGTGGTTAGGGCTGCAGAGAGAGGAACTTCCTCACAATACGGGCCGTACTGAGGAGTACTGCCTTCTGGATCTGACCCTTGACCCAACCGTCAATCTCAAGTCTCCTAAGGTGATGGTCAAAACTCTTAGCAAAAAGACCATTGACCGTCACGACTATCGGTACAATGATCGCCGATTTCACATGTCGACAATCTCGTGAGCCAAGTCAAGATATTTTGATTGTTTATCATTCTCAGCTTTCACAAGATTGTCGTCATGTGGGATAGTGACATCGATTATCATTGCAAGGCGCGCTGATCGATCTACCAACACAATATCAGGTTTATTGGCAACAATAGTTCTGTCTGTGATGATAGATCGATCCCAGTAGAGCGTGGCATGACCATTTTCAAGAACTGCTTCAGGCACATACATGTAATACGGTACTTCCGTGACTACAAGGTTGTATCGTAAAGCAAGTTGTTGGTGTATAATCCTGGCTACTTGGTTGTGCCTGTGCAAGTACTCGCCGTTGGCAAGACTAGAACAACCGGAAATAACATGTCTGATTGATTCTCCGGGACGATGGCATGCTCGACAGATGTCAGCCGTGCCGTCCTTAATGATGTATTTCCGGTAGTTATTCGTCTTGACAACTTCGTCCATAATTGCACAGGTAAAACCTTCGGTTTCTCCAAAGAGATCACCGAAGCGTAGCCAGGACACGGAAGTCAAAAGGTCTACATCAGAACCATGAAGAGCCTTGTAGAACCTTCCGTGTAACTCCTTGCTCTGCCATACCTCCTTGCGGTCATTGGTACTCAGTATTACAGGTTTGTGCCAGTTCTCTTTAGCCAAGGATAACGGGGTAAAGCCCTTGTCTACCTTGACCACATCTCCATGCATCACTCCCTCATTGTTGAGAAAATATTCTCTGAGACTGTATACCTCACGATTGTGGAGAGTCTTAGCGTTAAGAAAGCCACGACCTCCACATTTCCGTGGGATGTACAGTCTCATTACAGATGAGCGTGGGTGATGCATACGATATGCGGTCAATAGTGTCCGAACTCGTCTGTCCAGGGCGTCCAGTTCAGTTTGAGTCCACTTGAGTATGCCAAAGGAATACAATAAGACAGGCATGACCCAACCATTAAAGGCACGCACTTTATTTCCGCCTGATAAAAGACTCTTCAGTACTTTTTTCAGGCGGTCATAGAAGCGCTCCCTTAAAGATTGTTTCATGTCTGTCTCATTGATTGCTATTGCCTGTGACATACCCAAATACTTGTAGGTATCGTTTTCAGAGAGTGAATGAAGTTTTACAGAATCTGTGAGTTGTGTTCTCTCAGATTCTGATATCACTCCTCGCTTTACATGTATGATCGCACATTTGTCCAAACCAAACTCCATACTGATAGATTTACTAAAGTTTTCAGTTATCCTTAGTAAGTCTATCAGTTGTGATTTGTTTTGGGCAAATAACTTCAAATCATCCATGTAAAGTAAGTGCGATATAACTTGACTCTCTCTCTGCAAACGGTAGCCTAGCCCTGAAACCCCTAGCAATGTGCTGAGTGGGTTTAGGGCCAAGCAGAACCACAAGGGACTCAAACTATCGCCTTGGAATATACCCCGTTTAATCCTGATTTGTTCGTCGCCACCGAGAGCTCTTCGGCATCCTGGATAGATAAGGACTGTTTTCCATTGCCCCATACATGAACTCATGAAGGTGCGTAGAGTTGTATCGATTTTATACAACTCCAGCACCCTCATGAGCCAGGTATGTGGTACAGAGTCATAAGCTTTTTTGTAATCTATCCAGCATGCCGATAGATTCTTTCGGTTACGTCGAACTTGTTGGCTAATGGTCATGTCAATGAGGAGAAGTTCTTTAGTACCACGGGACCCAGCCCTACATCCATTCTGAGAAGCAGACATGGATGAATTGGTATCTATATGGCAACCAATTTTGATTCTCAAAATGGATGTAAGGAGCTTGTAGATGGTAGGTAAGCATGTTATGGGTCTATAGTTCTTAGGATCCGTGGTACTACCGAACTTAAAAAGCAGACGGGTAATGCCTGTAGTCATAAATTCTGGGATCGATCCAAACTCAATGGCTTCTTGGAATTGGGAAGCTAAGCGAGCGTGTGAGCTGCGTATCCATTTTAGCCAATAGTTGTGTAGTCCGTCGGGCCCTGGAGACTTCCAATTTGCCATAGGACGGACCGCACAAACTACATCGATGGGGTCAATAATGACAGACCCCATCTCTGGCACTGACTCACAGGCCCGCTCAACATCCCCCATCCTAGAGTCCTCGGTGTGACTGACGGGAGCCGACCAGATGTTTTGCCAGAAAGTATTCGTGGTTTCAACATCGGGTACACTCCCCTCAGTCACACCCTGTTTGGATTGTTCCCAGTCTCTATAAACCTGCCTTTGATCGTTTTGAAATATGTGATTCTGGACGTATCGATCCACTCGCAACTTGTACCTGCGAATGCGGTTTGCCCATGCACAAATTTTCTGCTTCAGGAAGTCGATGCGTTCTGTGACTCGAGATATATATTCCCGGGGTCTGATGTCATTCCCCGAGAAGGCTCGCTGCACAAAACGCATCACTCGCGGACGAGTGTTTCCGTTCCTGAAGCAGGTTAGCTTGCCTATGAGTACCCTAGCCTCGTCAATTCGCCTCTGGATCCTGCTCTGCCACGCGGGTACGGCAGGTTTCGGTCGTGTAGCTTCATTGAGAAACTTGACTCCTGCTACACGGCAAGCCGTAACCGCGGCGCAGTACAGGATCGAATGCGTGTCGGCGAGGTTTTCACTATTATCAAAATAGTTTGATAATAGTGAATCTAGGGCACTCACAATGTTTATGTTTTTTTTGTGCATAGGCAAACGTGGCAAACGCGGTCTGAGTAGGGGCGGTGTCGTTCGATACTCCAAAATCACATCCTCCAAAACGCTCCTCAATTGCTCATTATACTGGCTACTTACTGTTATAACCGCGTTATCCATGTCTACATCATCAGTCTGCGGTGTAGTAGGACGTGATGTTAGTCTGCTTACCGCAGGCTGTGACGGGACAGGGATGATGCAGTTAATTCGTAATTCTGCGCGCAGCCTCTCCAGTACGGGCTCATCCAGCATGTGACAGCGTTGGATTGCCCGCACTTGATCCGATAGTCGTTGGACCGAAACATTGACAGTTGGTTCCAGGGTCTGAAACAGAGGAAGCATCCGTAGACGGTACGCAGTGAGGTTAGTTCCTCCCTCTGTAGCCGCATAGTACGCTCGCATGACATTCTCATTTATTTTATTAGTCCATTTCATGCGGCGCACTGCACCACCGGTAGCAGGGACCTTTTGCAAGGCATCATGATGTCTTGCTGGTCCTATGCGTGCCGGGGGCTGGGGCTTTCTTCTCCGACGTCTGTTGTTTGGCGATGTTAGTGGGGAGAAAAACTCGTCGCTGGAGCTCGACGACTCAGCGGTACTTGCAGGTTCGGGGTCTGCCGGCGGTATTTGTGTTGGCGCCACCACTTCCTGCACGGAGACCACAGAGCCATTAGCTCCCAGCGACGATCCCGAAGGTGTTGGTTGTGCGCTTAGTGCAGCTCTCGATCTTGTTATCATATTGCAATATTGTTTCCATTGTACTTTCTTACTATTGATTTTTTGATTTGTTATGACATGTTGGTTATGTCATCGGGTAAAAATCGGGTAAAAACTTTCGTTATGTATATTTTATAATTGATAATATCTGTAGTTTATTGTATATGTATTGTACTTTGATTTTTAATAATATTTATTGTAGAAAAGGCTTAGAAAATAGTTAAATTAAAATAAAATACAAAAGAAAATATAATATGATATCAGATGTTGTCGTGACTTTGAGTTTTTTTTTTTTTTTTTTTTTTTTTTTTTTTCTTTTTTTTTATTATTATTATTTTTATTATTATTATATAATTATTATTTAGGGATTCCACGACACGCCTTGGTGGATAGCACACGCTCCCGCGGAGACGTGTTGGGGAATCCAGTTTAATCCCGCCCGCGCTGCGATGGTTGTGATTAATCAGTGATTAATAAGACATATCGCGGTCGGCGGGATTATCATACATACCGATTTATTGGCTATAATCACCGTAAACGGCTATACTACTTGACATTGGCGAAATCACCGATTAATATTGGTGGAACCGCCATATTGAAAAAAAGAAGAAGAAGAAGAAGAAGAATTATTATTTACGAAAATATCTTCAAATAATATGTTAAACTTATTTCAGACAAAATGAACGCAGAAAACAAAAAACTTCACAAATTTGGAGTTGCAACTACTGCAGAGATTGTGCGTTGCACATTATCTAATTATTGAAAATAAAAAAGTGATGCTGTTTCCTGGCACGTCAAAAACGCCGAGTGGGAAAAAATAGCACAAGAATTTAATTCACAAACCACAACAAACAGGTAAATCACTGAGTAGTACCTACCTAGGTCAAATCACCAGTCAATAGCATTCACTAATATTAATACTGCTTTTTTAATGTTTAGATGCAGCAAAGTTTTGAAAAAGAAATGGGAGAATATGAAAAAAAATGTCAAAGACAAAATTGCCAGACCTCGCAAACATGCTATGGGTACCTACTGGAGGAGGACCGCCATCGGGCGCCATTACCCAATATAAAATTAAGTCCCAGTGAAATAGAGCTGCTTAATTTATTTAAATTAACAGCAGCAGGTACTCCAGCAGTAGTTGATGAGTGCAATGACTACAGTTGTTTCCGAGGTAAGGAAAGTTATCTTACCTACATACATACTATTTAAAATATTTATGTAGGTATATCTTATTGTAAGCTAATAGGTACATAATGTCAGTTCCAAAACATTTGTTCAAGTTGATTAAAGTTTGTTTTACTTGCAGCATAATACAAATGAAAGTGACGAAGCTGTTGTTACTTGGGAGTAGTTGGGAGAGCAATGACACATTTCTAATAAATGAGGTGAGCATTTTTATTAACCGACTTCCAAAAAAAGGAGATTTTTTTTTAATTTTTTTTTTATGTATGTATGTACATCGATAATTCCGCCAATTGTGAACCGATTTTGATGGTTTCTTTTGTAATCGTCAGATAATTCTTCCGGATTGGTCCCATTTTTATCTCATAAAAATTGGTTCATTAGTTTTTCAGAAATTTTGAAAAAACTGACTTTATAAGTACATTTTCTTGATATCTCGATAAAATATGTACCGATTTTGACAACTTATTTTTTTCAAGACAATAATTTCTCGACATTATCTCACAGACATATGACGAAAATCGGTTCAGTAGTTTTTCAGAAATTCAGTAATTAATTTCTGTTTACAGCTAAAATTATGTATCAGAAAAAGCCTTAGCAACGGTTGCTATTGACACGAAGTTGTCAATTTTCGTGACGATGGTCTAGCGGTTAAATGTAATGGGGTGCATAGGATGCACAAGCACATTACATGGTTCAAATCACATCCACAGGGGTATTTTTTTTTAATTTTCCATCAATATTTTTTTAGTTGCGTTATTATTTGTCTCTCAAGGCAGCAAAATCACTTAAAAGGGTAAAATAAACCTTTTAAAAAAAAGTGCACCGACTGCACTGAAAAGTAAGAAATAATAAATATTTCGTCGTAGAATTTGAAAACGGTTGGTGCCAAATTAGGATACAAAACTAAGTAAATATCTAAGAAGATAAAGATCTGTTCAATATTATCTATGTTTGTATGTACTGACGATCGTAGGTTCCTAATGAATTGTCTATATTAGTGAATTTGGGAACTAAGTTGTTTCTAATTTGGCACCAACCGTCTTCAAATTCTACGACGAAATATTTATTATTTCTTACTTTTCAGTGCAAATTTTTGAAGTCGGTGCACTTTTTTTTAAAATGTTTATTGTATGCAGAAATTAGTCATGAACAAGTTTAATCGATGGTTTCTATATTAATCATAATTATTACAGGATGTGCCAATGCAGGAAAATGTCAGGGTTCAGGTGCACGAAAGTGAAATGACGGTCATTTTTTCAATTATTTATTATATACTAGGTACTTTAAGGTATTCGTGGCTGCTATTCAAACAAACTACAAAATGATTAAATATAACGGATTGTATTCAATAAAAGTAGACACATGCGTCCAGTACGACCGCCACAAAATGCCTCCCTTCCCTGCCAGTGGCGCGTCGGTAGCTTTTCTCCCTCCATGACGCACGCGCGATGTCCGTGGCCCAATCGCAGGCCTCCTGCTATCGATTCGCATGCGCCGTGATGTACCTGCGATGTCCGCTGGCCAATAGCAGGCACTCCCGCGCTCGAGGCGCGAAGATAGTTGGCGCCTCCGTCGTGGATTCATACGTGAACTACCTAACAGTTCGGCCGTCCTGTTTTCAGCGAGTCCTCACGCTGTGTCTTTAATGCAGTTTCACTAACAATTATTACCTATTCACATAATAATCGCAATACTAGTGTGTTTTTTTTAAATATTCATAATATTCATTGACATAACATTTAATATAACTTAATTTATTATTTATCAAGACATTACAATTACAAGATTTTATCTAATTTTATGAAATTATCACAATTTTATTATTGTAATAACATATTGTTATAACCTCAGTACCTACATACCTACATAATTGATTATATTATATAATAATGAATTTTATCGACCATAATAATTATAAGATTATAACTAACTTTATTGAATGAACACAATTTTATTATTGCAACTAAACTAACATAACAATTGATTATAAAAATAAAAGTGATACTAAGTACCTACTTAAAAAAAACAATGTAAACTAAATATAACATACCTTAACAAAGCATTTTTTTTTAATTATTATGCGCAAAAATGTAATACTGTAATGTAAATACATGTTATAAAACTATTATTCAGAATGAAGTAAATGATAATAATAAATTTATTTAAGAGAAGAAAATAAGAAAAACTGTAAGAAGACAGTCAATTGATTAGTAGTTACGTCTTTTGCCCGCCAGGTGGCAGAGAGAGTGGTGCGTTGGCCAGCAAATGAAATGGTCGCTTTGTTTTAACTGTGTAATATTTTAATTCTGTTTAATTGTTTAATTGTGTCCAAAGTGGAAATTAAAGACAGTAATTAGTAAAGACGTTAATTTTATTCAATCCATCATCGTCTCTTTACAAGTGGCAGCCCAACTAGTGGCCAATAAAAGTTTCGAACCAAAATAACGAATTTTTACGAACTCTTAAATTTTGTTTCTAAAATATATTCAGTTTTCAACAAGCATCTTGCTGGTTTTATGTGTGACTGTCTCAATCTTCGAGGTGTTAGTGAAAGTGAAAATGCCAAGAAGAAAAAGTGCGCAAAGTAGCCACGAGGCGGACTTCGAGGTGGAGTCGCGCATGTCAGCGATGTTCGCGTCCTTTGCTAGGGCTCAAGCTGAGTCTAACAGAGAGTTAATATCAGCTATCCTAGCTTCCAAGGATTCCAACAGTGACAGCGGCGCTCCAAGCCTGTCTCCGACATCACACATCGCACCGCCCTCCGCGCTTATGGGAAACTTCGCTAACTGTACAGCGCGTTTCAGCGGGAGAGCTCATCAAGATCCACGTGTCGTGGATGCTTTTATTGATACAATCATAGTATACAAAGAGTGTACAAATATAAGTGACGAGCATGCGCTCCGCGGCCTGCCAATATTACTAGAGGCAGATGCTGCTGTTTGGTACAAGGGAGTAAAGGGCTCCATTTCTTCGTGGACAGAGGCAATACAACGTTTGCGATCCATGTATGGTGCGCCGAAACCTCCCTACAAAATATTTCGTGGCGTGTTTAGTGCAGATCAAGGACATGAGCGCGCCGATATTTATATCAGCCGTCAACGCGCGGAACTCGCGAGTCTACCGTATGTTCTTGATGAACGAATTATATTAGACCTTCTTTACGGCTTGCTAAACATCAATATTCGAAAGCGAATACCTCGAGACCTGGTTAATAGTGTCGACGAGCTCATCGAGCGCGCCAGACAGGTGGAGGACGAGTTCGACGAAGCAGCGTCGGTGCCTGTTCAGGGACAACGGGAGCTTCGTGCCGGCCGGCATGAGCCGCGCTCTACGGCGGCGCCTGCGCCGAGCACCTCACTCCGGTCACCTGTGTTTCACGGGTCAACGACTGCTCGTAACTCGGTCGAGACTCCGCTTCGGTCTTCGACGTGTGAAGTTTCTCGGGCGACACAGTGTAACCAAGTAATTCAACCTCTTCAAGGTAACAAAAGTTATTGTGTTTATTGTCGTAAAAGTGGTCACGCTCGCTCTGAGTGTCCGCGACTTAAAATTAAAAGTGATAGTGTAATAAGGTGTTATGGTTGTGGTGCTAAGGGCATCATTCGTTCTAAGTGTGCTAATTGTAATGCTGGGGACAGTAAGCCTAAAGACACTAGTAATACATTTTATTCTTGTAATTTTCATTCTTTGGACAAGTCTTTGAGCGATGATACCTACCCATTTACAGATCTTAGTCATGAACCTAATGTTATAAATCGTAGTAACGATCGTAGTTGTACATGTTGTAACAATATGTCTGTAAATCGTAGCAATCGTAGCCCAAAGAAGAGTCCGTTTTCGTTTAATACAAATTTGTCAAAGATTAAGCAAGGTCATCTGTCAAAGATCACCGAGTTGTGTACTAACACTTTTGTACCTAATGGGAGTTTGCCTCTCAGAGGCAAGTCGCCTATTCAAAATTGTAACAAGCTACCATTAATGAAGGTTGCCTTTGCGTCTGACTCCAACAGTAACGGCACCAGTAACCGACCTATTCTCAATGTCGAGATTAATGGGGTTCGTGGTACCGGTTTAGTGGACACAGCGGCCAAACGATGTATAGCTGGTTATAGTTTGTATACGTTGCTACGCGATCAAGGTCACCCGTTTCGTAAAAGTAATTTTCGTGTAAAATTTGCAGACGGGATTGTGCGCGATATGAATGTCAAACTTGTTGACGTCGACGTTAAACTTGAGGGTAAGGTTGTACCAACTACCTTCATAGTTTTACCTAACGCCGTAAATAATGAAACACTTTTTGGTATCGATTTTTTATGTAGTGCTCGTATTGTTCTTAACTTACACGCGAACTCATGGTTTATGACTGATCACCCGCAGGCTGTGTATCCTTTGCAAGGCGAGAAGTCAAGCGTCAAGGTGAGTTGTGCAGCTGCAGACGTGATTCGACCTGATGAGGGGGCGATGCTGTCGTCAATGGAGCGAACTGCATTGTCAACCTTAGTTCACGAGTACGAGGACATCTTTGGTGAAGGGGGAGGAGCGACACCTTTCGCCGAGCATACCATCGATACAGGTAACCATTTTCCTAAGACTACTAAAGACGAGACCCGTCGTGTGGGGGAAGACTATTCACCTGGTGACCTAATCCTTCTACGTAGCCATGTTTTGAGTAATGCCGGTAAGGGTATAACCTCGAAACTCGTCCCAAGAAGAGATGGGCCCTACTGTATAAAAATGAAGGTGAGTCCCACCACTTACTTAATTTCGCATCGTGAAGCTCCTGATGAATCGATCGGTAAGTATCACGTGTCCGATCTTACTCGCTACCATGCACGTGAGTGTGAGGGTGATCAGTCCAAGCCACGACCCGTCAACCCAAAACGGAGACGCGGTCGACCTCTTAAACTATTAGATTATGTTTAAGTTCCTTGTTCTAATTGTTTTTTGTTATTGTTAATTGTTCTTACTGACTTTCTCTTTGTGTTACTTTTGTGTTTGTTTGACCAAACTGGTGGTCCTATATTTGGTCAAAAGGGGGAGTATGTAAGAAGACAGTCAATTGATTAGTAGTTACGTCTTTTGCCCGCCAGGTGGCAGAGAGAGTGGTGCGTTGGCCAGCAAATGAAATGGTCGCTTTGTTTTAACTGTGTAATATTTTAATTCTGTTTAATTGTTTAATTGTGTCCAAAGTGGAAATTAAAGACAGTAATTAGTAAAGACGTTAATTTTATTCAATCCATCATCGTCTCTTTACAAAACTTAATAATAAGAATCTAAAAAAAAAAACTAATCCACACATAATTAGGTAATTTCTTAAATAGTAGTATTTGCTAAACGCGAAAATAATGATCATGAAACAATATTATTCGTCTATACTACTAACTTCAGACTCTTCCGTATCATCTGTCAAATTTCTACAAAAAATCATCCAAGGGTGGATTTTATCGATTGAGACTACACCCTCATATCGCCTATTATTTTTGCGCGTTAGCGGAGTATCTTCAATAATGAATCTATCGTTAGGGAGTACTTTCATCACGCCATATGGACCTTGGTATTTTGGGATTTACCGTCGTGAGGAACTTGTCATTCTATGCGCACTAAATCGCCTTCCTTATACAGTCTCGAAGGTTTCCTATGCTTATTAAAGTTTTTAACGTCTTTGACCTGTTGCTCAGTAATTTTATTTTTTGCGTCCTGTCTAATTTTATCTAATTCATTTACTGGAGTTTTATTTAAAGTGTCATTAATGACTGAACTTAGAATTCCTTCGGTTCTATTTATAATGTTAAATCCGAATAATAATTCTGACGGGCTTTTTTGTGTCGTTTTGTGTTTCGTTGTATTAATACCAACTTGTATATCCGATATATGGTCGTCTGAACATTTATCATCTTCACCGTGGCTTGATGTTGATAGGGCATCAAGTATCGTTCTGTTGAACCTTTCGACCTGTCCGTTTGCCCTAGGAGTAGCGACAGCATTTACTACATGTTTAATACCGTAATCAGTTATGAAGTCTTTGAAAGACTTACTAGTAAAACTCGACCCTTTGTCGGTGACGAGGCGAGTCGGAACGCCAAAATAACGTACGTAATCTTTCATAACTCTTATAGTCGTAGCGGACTTCGTGTTTCTAACTGGCGTTATATTTATGTATTTGGTAAAACCATCTATAAGCACTAATAAATAGCAATTCCCTTTCTTACTTTTAACAAATGGACGTAAGTGGTCCGCGTGGACTGTATGAAAGGGAATACTTATTTTCTCTATTGGGTGGAGTTCACCTTCACGTTTTCCTCCGGGGACTTTATGATGCGCACACTCAAGACACGAGGAGACATATTTCTTTACGAAGCGGCGCATCTTCGCAAACCAATAATGTTCCTGAATACGTTGTAGTGTTTTGTCAAATCCATAATGACCCACGTCATCATGGTTCATTTTAAGAATGTGCCAACGTACTCCTTTTGGGACTAACCATTTTATTTGGTCTTTCACCAAACGGTACACACGATTGTTTTTTAATGTATAATTCTTAAAAATATCCGCAGCCTGAGCTGACTTAGGGTCTTCAAGAATACTTCTGATTCTCTTGACTTCATCGTCAGCGGATTGCACCGTGGAGATCCAGTCTTGCTGGGTCTCTGTGACCACTAGGACATCTAACACGTGAGATTCGGCTGAAGAGCCCTCAACCGGATTCCGGCTCAGCGCATCCACGTGTGACATACGTGGTCCAGGGCGGTACTCGATAGTACAATCGTACTCTTGTAATTGGACCTACAACCTAGCAATGCGAGGGATCAGGTCGCGTTTTGTAAGGGTAGACCTTAACGCATTGCAATCCGTAAAGATTTTAAACGGAATTCCTACAAGGTAAACCCTAAATCGACTTAAGGACGCGACGACCGCTAATGTCTCTAACTCGTAGGAATGCAGTTTACGTTCGTCGGGACTAGTTTTTCGACTGAAATACGATACTGGTTTATTGTTACCCTCCGAGTCGCATTGAATAAGTATCCCGGCTAAACCGTCTTTACAAGCATCCGTATGTAATATTGTCTCTGCTGTTGGATCGTAGAGCGCTAGTAGCGGTCGTTGCACGAGCAAACCCTTAATTTTAACAAAAGACTCCTCCTGATCTGAACCCCAAACCCAATTAACATCTTTCTTAAGGAGGTCGGTCAATGTCGTAGTTATTACGGCGTAGCCTTTAATAAAACGTCTGAAAAACCCAGACAGCCCAAGGAACCGCCTCAATTCATGTTGATTACTAGGTCTTGAAAATTTGGAAACAGCATCGGTTTTCCTACTACCTGGACGAATACCGCTAGCGCTAACTTCAAAACCCAAGAAATCTATAGATTTGAGAAAGAAATTGCACTTACTGAGCTTCAGGGTCAATCCACCTTCTCTAAGCAGTTTTAAAACCTCTTCTAACCTTTGCATAGCCTCAGCGACGTCTTTTGAAGGGATTAATACGTCATCCATGTAAACTACGGCATACTTAATCTTAGCTTCTTTCAATATAGGGGGACGAAGACTCTCGGACTATACCACTTGCTATCATTTCGTCTACCATATCCCTAACTAGGGATCGTTCACTAAAGGCCATACGGTAGGGGCGATATACGACGGGTTCCATATCGTTCAGCTCAATTACCATTTCTGTTGTATCAGTATATCCTAGGTCCTTTAGACCACTGGAGAAACAGTCGCTATACGTCGATAGTAACTGCTGTAGCTCTAAGCGTTCGCCTTTGCTCAGTTTATCGTTACAATGTATAGTTTCGTCGATATCGGTCAAGCTGAACGTGCTACATGAATCGAGTACGGAGGTAGGTGGAATACTACTTGTTTGTAAGGATCGTGTTAACAGCATACCCTTGTTTATACGGATAGTGGCCGGAGAGATATTGTGAATCAAGACTGCACCACGACTATTCTTAATATCATATTTACCAGGAAGGAGATAATATTCCTTACCCTCCGGTCCTCTTACAGATCCGTTTACATGAACGTGACCGTTAATATCTGAGTTGGAGTTCACCGCGACGGCCCGTAAAGTGTTACTTGAGACGTCAGTATCGTTTTCTGCTATGAGGTGTACCTTAGTGTCAGCAATCCTTTGGACTATAACTTCTGTGCGATACAGGGCCCGGATTAGAGGCTTGCTGTATGACGCACGAGATGGGAGTAAGATAATAGGAATCTCTGACCTGATATTAGTGGACTGTTCTGGTTGATCTCTCTTCTTCTTACCGCAGTGGTACCACGCGTTTATTTTCTGATCTTGAGTCCTGGTTCTTGTGGGAGTGTCCCGTAATTCCGTTAGTTTCGGGAGAGAGTGATACTGCACAGAGCACAACAGGTAGGAGACAATAGAAAAGTGGATATGAAAAAAGGGTAGTTGGGAAATAATGCAAATTTAGCCGGTTACGGTTGCCATACGAAAATATACCGCTAAAGTGTACCTACCAAACAACTTCGTTAGGAGTTTTAGTAATTACAATGTCAGGTCTTTCCGTAAAAGAATGGCCCAACAATACAGGGTGCTTTAAAACATAGTCCTCTACTATATAAATATCAATTGTTTCTTTTAATCCCTGTACTTCTACCGTGACCACAGCAACTGAAAGTGGACGAATCATATTACCGCCTATACCTCTGAGTGTAGGTAAGTCTTTGCAAGAGGTATTTTGAAGATTCAATGCTCTAGCATTACTATCCCTAGTTAATGAGCATTGACTTCCTGAGTGATATGAGTAGAACGTAGATTTAGAGCGATATCTGCTGGAAATGTGCGCCGCATATTAAATTTGTGCGTCCTGTCGTTTTTGAAAATATCGAAAAAAACAGTTCCTGCTGGAGTAACGTTGTTCCAGCAAGAAAATTCTAAACGAATGATCGGAGAGAGAAATATTGTAAATCGCCAGAGAGCTTATATTTGTGCAAAAATGTGCGCCGAAAATATAATTTGTGCGTCTTCAGGTTTTCGAGATATTACGTTTCCTGCTAGCGTAACGTTTTGCAGAATCGTGTATCTCTAAAACCATTGTATGTGCGCCTGTAGAATAAACATACACGAGTAGCTCTTAATTTGTGCGTATTTGTGACATAATTAGATTTAAGAAAATATTTATAGTTTTCAAGTAATCGCGCTATTTTAAAAATCCGTAAAAAAATCGCAGCGCCTAAATGAGAAAACGTATAAGCTCACTGAAAACTGTATTCGGTTCCTCTTGACACTTACAATAACCATAAAAAGTTTCAAAAGTATAAGTACATACGTTATTGAATTATTTTACTAAAAGTCAAAACGACGATGTCATAATTTCAACGTCAATATACAAGAAATCGGCTCCACGCAAGATGTGTGGGTGTGAACCAATATTTTGTGCGTTTCGTCAAATAACAAAGTGAAAATTTTCAGCTTGGAATGTTTCGTATATAAGAAGATATAAACAAAAAACAAAACTCGTCAACAACGGCTGGTTAACCGACCCAATTCGAATGAGTACAAAAAAGCGACGGTTTCATACATATCGATGACCTTCTTAATTGAACGTATTAATCCGGTACAGTCGCGTATTATTATAGCATTAATTCACAGATGAAAATTAGTTTAAAAACAGATTCAAAATCGATTAAGAAATGACCAAGTTAGGCCGTTTCGATGTACCTACTAAATAGGCCATCATAATAACTAATGTCCAGTGCTTCCGGGTTTTTAAGCGGGTTCATATTGTATTACAAACAGAATTGTGCAATCTTTATTAGTGTGGGACAGAGACAGATACATAAATGTCGCTCTATCATCAATAAATGCGAAGCTATACTCTGTTTTTTTTTAACAAACGAGTACCGAAAATTTTAATTGCGTTGCTATTGGTCCACGCCGTCCTCGTAATCAACATTAAGTCCGTTTCACACAAACGTTGAGTCATCGACTACCTGCGCATCGCACGTGTTTTAGTGAGTGAACCAGACGAAATTGTTTGTATATTTGAACCTCTTTGTGCGTGAGTCTCGGCGGATTTGATTAAACTATTTATGTTTTAATATTTATGGGTAGGTAATTTGATCTGTGAATTGCTGCCATAATTATTTTAGAATCAAAATTAAGACAATAAAAATAATGAATTCCACATCAACAAGCTCTTTTATTTGAATATTTTTTTTATAATTGCCAACAAACGTTTGAACGCGCCTGTACAGACAGCTTCGGTTTAATACGTTCAATTAAAGAAGGTCATGGATATGTATGAAACCGTCGCTTTTTTGTACTCATTCGAATTGGGTCGGTTAACCAGCCGTTGTTGACGTGTTTTGTTTTTTGTTTATATCTTCTTATATACGAAACATTCCAAGCTGAAAATTTTCACTTTGTTATTTGACGAAACGCACAAAATATTGGTTCACACCCACACATCTTGCGTGGAGCCGATTTCTTGTATATTGACGTTGAAATTATGACATCGTCGTTTTGACTTTTAGTAAAATAATTCAATAACGTACGTACATATACTTTTGAAACTTTTTATGGTTATTGTAAGTGTCAAGAGGAACCGAATACAGTTTTCAGTGAGCTTATACGTTTTCTCATTTAGGCGCTGCGATTTTTTTACGGATTTTTAAAATAGCGCGATTACTTGAAAACTATAAATATTTTCTTAAATCTAATTATGTCACAAATACGCACAAATTAAGAGCTACTCGTGTATGTTTATTCTACAGGCGCACATACAATGGTTTTAGAGATACACGATTCTGCAAAACGTTACGCTAGCAGGAAACGTAATATCTCGAAAACCTGAAGACGCACAAATTATATTTTCGGCGCACATTTTTGCACAAATATAAGCTCTCTGACGATTTACAATATTTCTCTCTCCGATCATTCGTTTAGAATTTTCTTGCTGGAACAACGTTACTCCAGCAGGAACTGTTTTTTTCGATTTTTTCAAAAACGACAGGACGCACAAATTTAATATGCGGCGCACATTTCCAGCAGATAACGCTCTAAATCTACGTTCTACTCATATCACTCTAGGAGACACTTTCTTGCTGGCGTAACGTACACTGTTAATTAACTAATGTTTGATTAACTTTGACAAGCCTTTCAGAAACTGGGCGTAAGTCTAGGTGGCAATTGATTTCAACCCCGTCGATTTTCACTAAGAGTATGTAGTTGTCGTTAGAACCGTTATTGATAGTTAGCTCTGCTATCAATTTATCACTTTTAGCCTTGTCTTGTTCTGTAGACCTTTTATTTATATAGCAGTTTGAGGATGTATGTCCTATTCGATCGCAACTCGTACACTTAATTTGCGGTTTATTACACTTAAAGCTAGGATGCCCAATATTGCTGCAGTTATAACATCGTATTGTACTATTGTAGCTCCTTGATTTTGACATTCCAGGACGCCACAATGGAGCGTTAGTTTTACGTTCGTTCCTAAACTTAACCGACGCATCACTACTCTGTCCGACCTTTACCATTCTGAAGTATTTAAGTACTAGCTCGGGTTCACCGAATTGAGCAGCCTGCGATTGGGCCACGGACATCGCGCGTGCGTCATGGAGGGAGAAAAGCTACCGACGCGCCACTGGCAGGGAAGGGAGGCATTTTCTCGCGGTCGTACTGGACGCATGTGTCTACTTTTATTGAATACAATCCGTTATATTTAATCATTTTGTAGTTTGTTTGAATAGCAGCCACGAATACCTTAAAGTACCTAGTATATAATAAATAATTGAAAAAATGACCGTCATTTCACTTTCGTGCACCTGAACCCTGACATTTTCCTGCATTGGCACATCCTGTAATAATTATGATTAATATAGAAACCATCGATTAAACTTGTTCATGACTAATTTCTGCATACAATAAACATTTTAAAAAAAAGTGCACCGACTTCAAAAATTTGCACTGAAAAGTAAGAAATAATAAATATTTCGTCGTAGAATTTGAAGACGGTTGGTGCCAAATTAGAAACAACTTAGTTCCCAAATTCACTAATATAGACAATTCATTAGGAACCTACGATCGTCAGTACATACAAACATAGATAATATTGAACAGATCTTTATCTTCTTAGATATTTACTTAGTTTTGTATCCTAATTTGGCACCAACCGTTTTCAAATTCTACGACGAAATATTTATTATTTCTTACTTTTCAGTGCAGTCGGTGCACTTTTTTTTAAAAGGTTTATTTTACCCTTTTAAGTGATTTTGCTGCCTTGAGAGACAAATAATAACGCAACTAAAAAAATATTGATGGAAAATTAAAAAAAAATACCCCTGTGGATGTGATTTGAACCATGTAATGTGCTTGTGCCTTTGAGTATTTAAGACTGGAGACGGGAAGAGCTAAATAACCGAACAATTTTTTCTGCCACTTTTGGCGGGAGGGGAGGTAAACGTCTAGTACTAGCCCCTGTACCACTGTATTTTTCTGTCGTTTTATTGTCGCAACGGATTTTACGTTATATGATGATTATGTTAAAATACAAACATAATAATTATAATTAATGATTGGAAACACTATGTTTCAGCAAGTTTGACGTCCTAGATCGCCTTTCCCATTTAAAACATCACAATTAACTATTTTCCTAAAGCTCTGTCTTGCGTCACTAAACGATACCAACAAAATCTAAGGTTACTTATTACTGCGCACCTGGTCAGTTTAACTGGTCAAAGGGGGAAAAATTGGCGAAAGGGGAAGCCCGTCTATGGCCCCTCCATAGGCTTAGTACTCTATGGCTTGTGCATCCTATGCACCCCATTACATTTAACCGCTAGAGCATCGTCACGAAAATTGACAACTTCGTGTCAATAGCAACCGTTGCTAAGGCTTTTTCTGATACATAATTTTCAGCCGTAAACAGAAATTAATTACTGAATTTCTGAAAAACTACTGAACCGATTTTCGTTATATGTCTGTGAGATAATGTCGAGAAATTATTGTCTTGAAAAAAATAAGTTGTCAAAATCGGTACATATTTTATCGAGATATCAAGAACAATGTACTTATAAAGTCAGTTTTTTCAAAATAATGAACCAATTTTTATGAGATAAAAATGGGACCAATCCGGAAGAATTATCTGACGATTACAAAAGAAACCATCAAAATCGGTTCACAATTGGCGGAGTTATCGATGTACATACATAGATAAAAAAAAAAAAAATACGGTCCGAATTGAGAACCTTCTCCTTCTTTTTTGGGAAGTCGGTTAAAAAAGTTGGATAATGTTAGTGGTAGTGGTAGGAGTAGGAGTAGAGGTAGGAGTAGGGTAGGAGTAGTGGTAGGGGTAGTGGTAGGAGTAGTGGTAGGGGTAGGAGTAGAGATAGGGGTAGGGGTAGGAGTAGTGGTAGGGGTAGGAGTAGAGATAGGTGTAGGGGTATGTGTAGGAGTAGTGGTAGGAGTAGGGGTAGGGTAGGGGTAGGGGTAGGAGTAGGGGTAGGTGTAGGTGTAGGTGTAGGGTAGGGCAGGGGTAGGACTAGTGCAGGCAAGCCAACGTTGCAGGACGAACGTCTGCCGGGTCCGCTAGTCTTTAATATAAGTAAGTGAAAATGGCGCGTTTGCTTTGTTGAAACTGTTAATTAGTTGTATTTTCCTTGAAGGTGTTATACCCGGTTTACACTCAGCTCAATTCCGTGGCAGTGAGCAGGGAAGTGGGCAATAAAGTGGGCATCGCGAGAATCTCGTTGGCGGTTTTTGTGCGGGAAGTCAAAGGCCGACAACTCGCTTCCTCAACAGTGTGATAATGAATACGGATGGAAAATTAGCTTTATAAAGGCCGATTTAGACGGTTCTAGTGGTTAGTAGAGTGCGTTAGGATAGTACATTAGTTGAAACATGTAAACGGTAGTTTCCAGTACTCGTACTAGTACGTTCCACTCGCCTTTCTACTAGAATCAAATAGAATCGCTTTTTATTTTTGTTTCAAGTGACACTCTCCCGCGCCCGCTCAACCCCCCGCGCGTTCCTGACTCGCTACTCGCTGTAGTCTAAACGGCCAGTTTTAGTAACTTGCACAAGTTGACAAGGAGAGTTATGTGTGTTTTGGCCTACAAAATGGCAATCTACTGGAAGAAGTATAAACGTCACTGGAAACCTACTAATGCACTGGCATTCGAGTGCCACCTACGCACTCTACTAAACACTCGTAACGTCTAAATCGGCCCTAATATGTATTTTACTTATAACGTTCTATTACGATGAACTGATATCATCCAACATCTCCTTTGGCGACGACGACGTCTCTTCTGAATGTTTTTAAAACATTTAAATCATTATTTATACTTAATAGGCAGAGTGGCGACGCAGCATATTTGTTTCATTGCCGGAAGTTGAACGTGAAGTGAGGCGAGAGGCTGAATGTAAATGTCTACTGCCGTCGATGTTGCCGTGGAATTATTTTGGGAAATAAATACGGCAGCACGAGCACGAGGGAAATGGGCTGAGTTTAAACCAGGCATAACATCGTTGCTGTGGGACAACTAATCCTCGAAGATTGTCATGTGACATATCGGTAGATAGAGGCGTTATTAGGCATTCAGGTACAACCATTCAGAAGATCTTGCATAAGGCGCTTGGCGTGACAAAGCTATAGTTTCCCGTTCGTTGAATCCCGCTTTTGCTTTCCGACAATAATAAGGTGGCCCGCGTCAGATAGTGAAGGTTCAACTAAGGAGAGTCAAATCACGTCTACGACATCATTAGGGGTGACGAATCTTGGATATATGGCTATGATCCTGAATCCAAACAACAATCCACCATCTGGGTGTTCCAAGACGAGCCGAAGCCGAGTAAAGTTGTTCGCTCTCGAAGTTCTTGGCGAATACCGGTCATGTTGCGACGATCGTACTTGAAGATCGTAGAACGGTTAATGCAGAGTGGTATACCATCGCCAAACTTCGGAACAGTTGATATTTCAAACTTTAATATTTTTTTCTAGAATCTGCGGCTAGAAAACGTAAAAGTCTGTCTATGACAATGTGCACTGGGCGAATTTGTTATAAAATTCGTTTATATGCTGTAAATTGTGCAACAAACATGATTCTGGAGAAATAATCAACTTTAATATTTTTTACGCCCAGTTATGAGTAAAACTGTAAAAGTTCTAAATACCTAAATTATACCTAACGCACTGGACCGATTTGTTATAATTTATGATTTCAAACATCAGTAAATGGTACATATAACCATCTGTGAAAGAATAAACTTTTTTAAGATTATTTCACTTTATGTTCCAGTTAATTGGACTATACACCATGAATGACAACACACAGCGCTCGTCAAACGATTGAGTATTTGAAGCAGGAAAACTTAGAAATTCTTGACCATCCTCCATACAGCCCTAACGATTTCTTTACATTTCCTAAAATTAAGGAAACTCTTCGTGGTTCCAGTCCGGTGAAGAAGCAGTAGACGGTTTCAAATCAGCCATATTCAACATAGTACGTATGAATCATATAGTGTGAGTTACAAGTCATGATAAAGTTTGGCCGCATGGCGGTAATTATTCTTTGGGTTGTTCTCAACTATTATTGCGGTGGGCCAAACTGTCCTAGCGAAAAAAAAATTTTGGCGGTAATTTTAAATGAAAGAAAACATCGAAAAAATATTATTTTTACCATAACTCAAAAACGGTAAGGGCTGGACAAAAACTTTATAAGAACATTATGTTCAGTATAAAATAATACATAAATTTGGTTCTTATAATTTTTTTCATAACCTAAAATGCTTTACAAAATAACAGTTTTTCGTTAAATACTCGCAGGAATGTAGAAAGTATGAATTTAGTAAACAATTTAGGAATTAAGAGTGTGGCCTGACTATGCTTCGGTTTCTTGAGCGATTGCTAAAGTTAAGCGACGTTGGCACTGGAAAGGCCTTGGATGAGTGACCAAAATCAAAAGTGGCAATTTCATACTAAGCAAATCTGTGCTTCTCACAGTCGTCAGTCTCTGCTTTGATGATTTACTACAATCGTTAGGTCATGTCAGAGGTCTGCGAAGTTCCAGGATACTAGAGGTAGTTAAACTCCTTACAAGGATAAAGAAAGGAAAAGTAGTTATTTATACGTAGGTAACAGGTAACAAACGTCAAACTCTAATATTATATTAATGGTATCATTGTTTATTCAGAAACTATGTAATTAAAGATAAGTATGCTTATTTTTGCAATGACACTTGCAGTGATCAGTACCTACAGTTTAATTATTTTTTACACAACTACATGCTTTCGAACAATTCTGCTTGCATTCACACTTTATCATTGCTTGACACGCTGCAGCAACCGTAGGAATAGTAATCCAAACTGGAAGAAGTGTGTCACCCACCTTCTTCCACCCATACTGGCACGGATCTGGTGGTTTAATTTCAGCCTCCTTCCTTCAATGCGTGAAGCACATGTAATACAATTCTGTTGTGGTCGCATTCTAATTACATCTAAAACCCGGAGAGACTGCCTCCTACACAGAATGCACTTCTTCAGCACTGTAGACGATCGATATACCAAGCTGGTATAGATGTTTTATCTCACGAAAGTGGGTTGGTTTTAATTGTGAGTGTAGCTGTATAGATGTACATTGTTTTTGTGTGCGTAAGCTCGAGAGCCAACGAGAGTGTGTCTACACGCATCATTGTGATGTATCACAAGTATGGCTCACCTTTATAGCTGACACACTTCTTCCAGTTTGGATTACTATCCCACAGTTGCTGCAGTGTGTCAAGCAATGATAAAGTGTGGATGCAAGCAGAATTGTTCGAAAGCATGTAGTTGTGAAAAAAAAATGAAACTGTACTGATCACTGCAAGTGTCATTGCAAAAATAAGTAGTACCTTTAATTACAAAGTTTCTAACATTATAATATTAGAGTTTGACGTTTGCTACCTGTTACTTACGTTAAATAACTACTTTTCCTTTCTTTATCCTTGTAAGGAGTTTAACTACCTCTAGTATCCTGGAACTTCACAGACCTCTGACATGACCTAACGATTGTGGTAAATCATCAAAGCAGAGACTGACGACGATGGCTTAACGTGCTGTGAGAAGCACAGATTCGCTTAGTATGAAATTGCCACTTTTGATTTTGGTCACCCATCCAAAGCGTTTTCAGGGCCAACGTCGCTTAACTTTAGCAATCGGTCAAGAAACCGTAGCATAGTCAGGCCACACTCTAAATTCTTAATTTCTTTACTAAATACATACTTTCTACATTCCTGCGAGTATTTAACGAAAAACTGTTATTTTGTGAAGCATTTAATAGATTTATGAAAAAAATCATAAGAACCAAATTTATGTATTATTTTATACTGAACTTATTGTTCTTATAAAGTTTTTGTCCAGCCCTTACCGTTTTTTAGTTTTGGTAAAAATAACGACTTTTCGATGTTTTTTATTTTTTTTTTTCGCTAGGACAGTTTGACCCACTTCCATAATAGTTGAGAACAACCCAAAGAATAATTACCGCCATACGGCCAAACTTTATCATGACTTGTAACTCCCGTGATGTTTTTGTATAGTAATATACGTATTAACACCTCAACTTTGGAGTGGAATTAAAATGTTAAACTATGTGGTGAATACTTGGAAAAACAATGAAAAGTTGTTTTTATTCTTTAAACTTAAAAGGCATGCCTCGTATAACCCATATTTAAAGGTAAATATATGCTACTGCGGACGTTTTTGTACTTACATAATTTTATTTTACACAATAATTATTTCTTACATAATTTTCTTATATCTTTGACGGCTTATAGACAGCATACGCCATGAGAACTCGCTGGGGCTAACTTTTTCCCCGACTTGATTCACTTATACTGTTAATGCTCATCGTAATCCCGGTGAATCAATCTATCTAATAGTGAAAACCGCATCAAAATCCGTTCGGTAGTTTTTGCGTGAGGAGGTCGCAGACAGACAGACGCGGCGGTGGAGATGTAGTGAGTAGTGAGTAATGAGTAATGACACTGACAATTGTGGTCTGTGGTGGTGAAATTAAAGTAACCCCTCTAGTAGGAACACAATATGTATCTACTTATATATATATACCTTCACGAACACGAACACGAACACACACAACTTAAACTTATATCTATAAATGCAATCTCTGTTTGTACGAGTACTCTTTGGTCAGTCAGTCTGCGAGCGAGATGCAATGATCTCAGTGGCGCGCGAGCGAGTGGGACAGCTGCTTGTCGCGAGCGGGGCGAGTGTGCAGACACAGCACGAGCTGCAGCAACAGTGCGACACACAGCGCCAGTAAGAGTGCGGCCCCCGCGCCTCCCGCCCAGCGGCCCCAGTGTGCTAGCCGGTCCCAGGCCACCTCTGCACACCCCTCCACATACAGCCCCGCGCCCCCTCCGCTACCTGCCGGCACTCGCCGCGCCGCCTCACAGTCCGCACTGCCCTCCTCCTGTAACAACGGCGCCCGGCGGTCAATACGCGGTACATAATGTAGTATACAAACAACACAATACATCACACCGACAAGAGCAAGACTCACCAGACAGCAGGAGGGCGGCACGCGGTAGTGCGCGGCGTCCGCAAGCACGGTGAGGTCGAGCGCGGTAGTGTCGGTGGTGTCGGTAGTGTCAGACTGCGAGTAACGTGAGGCGCGCCAGTCCCGCACCCCGTCAGCCCCGCAGCATCTCAGACCCTGCTGCAGGGCGTCAAGCAGCCGGTGATCCGCAGAGTGGTCGGTGGCGGAGTAGTGTCCTACGACGTGCGACAGCCTCGCGTGTAGTGCGGCACGCAGGGCGGGCAGGTGTGTGGCCCCCCAACAGACTGCGCCTCCCGCCCCACCGCCCGCCCCCAACAAGAGCACGGCCCCGATCGCCCCCGTTGCCCCCGCCCCTCCCCGCAGCGCGAGACCGGCCCCTCCCGCCAGCAGCGCCCCCCACACCGCCAGCACTCCGAGTCCCCCGCGAGCCCCCTCTCCCCCCAGGTTGTCAGCGAGCGCCCACACACTGAGCACACACACACCGACCCCGCACGTCTGTAAACAGTTTGTTGTTGGCTGAGCTGGGAGTCACTAGGGGTGTGATAATATAACATAATGTAGCATTGTCTTGTCATGTTAAACTATATGACAAATATTGGATGTGTGAAAGGTGACGTACGCGCGGGTCGTCGTTTACTTTATATCAACGAATTCAACTCAGTCGGGAATCGGTTGGTAGCGACACCGCGCGCATGTCCGCATTAAACCGACTCAATAAATTACAAGAAATTACATTTCATTTCAACGTGTACAAGTAATCGTACATTTTTGGTCCTTCGAGCCTTTACATTAAAAAACCAGCGACCCAACAGTCAGGTCGCGCAAATAGACCCATCAGTCAGGTCGTGCAAACAGTGTGGGAGTGTCATCCACAAAGTGACGAAGAAGACAAGCTTAGGTGCCAGGCTGCTGTCTCAAGTAAGATCTTTCCAAATATTTTTCTTACATATAACAATTTTATAATGGAAGGCCTACTGGAAAAGCAGTCACAGACAATAGGAGCCATAGATCAGCTAATCTCCAATTTCATGAAAGATGGCCAGGACAGGAAAACTACTGACTATCTAAAACGTAGACTAGACAGACACCTTAGATAACTACTGGCGAGAATTTCAATCTAATCATTCAAAACTGTGTGGGTTTGAGAACAAAACCCACGAGTATTTTACAAAAAATCAATATTCTCTAAGCAATGAGAAATTCAAGTTCATTAGAGCAAGCATTAAAAACTATAAAAATCCCAGGGAAACAAAAAGTCCAATTATGATGGAAGAGGAGATAACTCTACCAGTTATTAAAACTCCGACTCTCATGCCATCAACAGCCAGTTCATCCCCAAAAGTTGATAATCCCCAACTCGTACATAAAGGTACCTCTAGCAAAACTCAAGAGGATCTTAGAAGGCAATCAAGTAATTTTAGGGCATTTCAGAGAACTGTGTTGGAAATAAATGAAACCTCTGCAACGGAAAAATGGGAGCTAGAAGATCTTCTACGTTCTCTTCAAGCCCGCTGGGCAGTCATCGATTCACTCCACTGGGAAATCGATTGTGAACTAGAAGGTTCTAACTACGAATATGAGAAGACCTTCACGATTTACGAAAAAACATACAACGATATAAAAAAAGATCTCAATAAAAAAATATGGTCGGTAGCGCATAGAAATAACGCAACCCCAAAAATGGAAATCCCCACCTTTACTGGGGATTATAATCAGTGGACTTCGTTCAGACTTGTTCATCGAAAGTATCCACGGTAATAACTTACTTTCAAACGCGCAAAAAATGCAATTTTTGAAAAGTAAGGTGAAGGGTGAAGCCGTAATGCTTCTGCAGCATTTGCAAATAAGTTCTGAAAATTACTGTGTCTGTTGGGATATATTAAACCACCGATACAACAACAAACAACTTATTTTTACATCCCTTATAAACATTTCATATTTTAAGCCAAAAATTGGACAGCGAGACCTATAACAATTATTTAGTCTTTGAAAAATCCCAGAGAATTGCCGATCTTGCAAGAACTACTTGATTTTTTGGAAAACAAATTCATCAGTTTGGAATCTGCGCGGAAAAAGATTGAAACATCACCGCAAAAATCAAACTTCCATTTTACAAGCGGAATATTATCTGCTTAAAGGAACAGAAGAAACAATGAATAAACAGCATAAGTTAATAAATCAACAATTTGTAAATTTAAGCAAAACAATAAACATAATTGACACTCATTTATCAGCTACTCAAAGTGAAAGCAAGAAAAACGATCAAATATATCATATTTGAAATAACTCTTCCTTTAGTGAGTCGAGACAATTATGAGTTATATCAAACTATTACAATTCCCGAAAAAAGTAATAACAACTCAATTATAGTTTAATCTGTGGCGGAATACATCGCTTTAAATTTGAAAAAAGATACTTACATAAAAATGACTAATACCGACATTAAAGACTGTCTCCAGCAAGAAACTTCATTTATCTGTCAAATACAGAAACCAATATACCGCATAGAAAATGAATTTAAGTTTTGTAAAATGGACAAATTCACCAACAAGTGCGAAGTAACTACATCCCCATGCAGTAACAAATGGGTTAAAATGAGTCGACAGAATCAATATGTTTACTTCTGCTGTGAAAAATGCCAGTTAAGGATAATGTGCGATGATCAAGTATCAGCCCCACAGTTGACGAACGCTGGAATTCTCAGTGTAGGCCAGGGCTGCATAATAAAAACTGATGAATTCACTTTACATGCTCATAAAGAAGAACATAGCGTGCTAAAGACTAAAACCGACATAATCCTACCAAACATTTCGCCAATAAATAATATTATTAACGTGTCATTTGAAAATAGTCTACTCATAAATCAGTCAGTAGTCAAAAGCAGAGAGCAACAACTGCTGGCCATCCAGGACAATATAGAGTCACTAAAAAAGGAGCCTATCATGGAGCGTAATATGTCGTATCACGACGTTCATCACTACGTCGCTATTTACTTGGTCATGGGAGCCGTAGTAGCTGTCGTATTAGTGTGGGGGTGGCGAAAGGTGCAGCAGAGCAGACGGCGTCTACATTTGTCGGCGGCAGGAGCTGAGGCCGGACCAGAGCCCCAGCCCGCCGCCACCCATAAAACAAGTGTCAGTGAGATTGAAAAGTCACCTAGTGAAGTGAATAGACGTAAAAACAATAGTGAAGGGTTGGGACGTACAAAATATGCAGAGACGTCACCAATGTACCGGGAACGTAGTTTTAATCAAAATTCAGTTTAAAAAGTGTAGAGTTAGTGATATTAGAGACACATAGAAAAATTATTTTATAATCTTGTAAAGTACATTCATCTCTTTTATCTGCTTTCGGGAGTATGTACACCTATGACGTACGCGCGGGTCGTCGTTTACTTTATATCAACGAATTCAACTCAGTCGGGAATCGGTTGGTAGCGACATTTCATTTCAACGTGTACAAGTAATCGTACAAAAGGTATGATGAATATAAAAGAAGTGAAGGAGGTATTCCTGCCCCTCTTGGGATAAAAGGTGTAATGATAGAAAGATATAATGTCTAATTAATAAAAACAAGTAATGATATGACAAGTGATGTCCTGAAACATTTCTTTAGTGAGTTTTTAGAGATTCATACATCCAATGAAAAACTGGAACCCTTATAGGATCAGTTTTGTGTCTGTCTGTCACAGCTCATATTCATAGAGTCTACTGAACGATAAAGGTTGAAATTTGGTATATAATGTAGGGTTTGATGACCCAATCAGCATAAATAATAGAATTTTGATTTTGGGGATTAATTTTAGGGGATAAATTAAAAAGTAAAAGATTTTTTTTCCCCATGCATCATGTGACATATCAAATGAAAGGGCTTGTTATAAGAAATACAAATATATATATTTTTAATAATTTAAAATGCATAGTTTAAATTATATTTAAAGAATACGAAATATACGAAAACGAAACATAAAAAAATAAATAGGGTTTGTTCATAATTTATAGGAAAATGTAATAACACTCTATACTCTATATAAACCAAATATAAGCCAATGAAAATATAAGAACTAATTCTTAGGTAAAATTGACTTATTGAAATGCATAATTATTATTTTTAACCAAACTTCCAAAAAATGTTTATTATATAAATCTAAAATATAATGTATTTCTCTTATCTTTATAATAAGGCAGGTCAATTAAGATCAGTATAACATCAGTACAGTATTTAAAACTAGCTGTTCGCCCAGACGTCGCCCGTGGGGCACCTACATACTTTCATTCCTTTCTTATTATACTCCCTTAGGGGGTGGATTTAAAAAAATAGCCTATGTCCTTTCCAAGGGTTCAAGCTTACTCTATATTAAATTTCATCAAAATCGGTTGAGTAGTTTAGCCATGAAAGTGTAACAGATAGACAGACAGTTACTTTTACGTTTAGATTATGTAGTTAAATTATTAGTCACTACCTCTATTATTACCTCTCCCAGAAGTTAAAACTGTACATTTATATTAAAAATTACTTACCATCTCCTCCAGCATGACCCTCATTCATTGTTACTGAGCTTCAACATTCATCTCTCAAACAAATTAACTACCTAAATAATATATGCATAGGTACATTGATTATGTGGCAGGGTATTACATGTCCAAGAGAAGTTTACATGCGAGTATCAATACCATATCACTGATATCACACCACTATATTCTCCAGCACACCCTCATCTCCAGCTATTGAGACTACTGGTATTGTCAGATAAATATTAATAAAATACATAGGTCTGGATATGAGATACCCTGCCTCAATCACATCGGGTTAAAACCAATAGTTTTATCATGTCTCTCAAATGTGTTATGCACACACCTCTTCCGAGTGTAGTACACAAGTAGCCTCAGCAGCCAGCACCATACACAACTTGCACTATTGGAAACAACTATTTAGTAAGTGTCCAGTTGAGATCTAATAGGTATTTATTTAATAAATTATCACCACTTCATTAATAAACATACTACTTCAATGTTTTAGCAAAATCTCAGCAAAATGGTTACTGTACACATTCTGTACATGGAGAAGGTATGACATGACCAACTAACTAAACTATTTCAAAATATAGTAAAAGCATATTTATAGGTAGTGTACTTATAGGAAAGAGGTGTGGCGCGTAAGTAGGTCGCGGTGGTTGTTACCAAGAACACAGCACACAGCAGCACTAAGAGCGCCCGCAGGCCGCCGTAACAGCGTGACATGCCCATCTCTTCCCTGGAGTCCTTGTCCGCACTCCGCCTTCGCCCGGGTGGTGCTGGCACTGAGCTGAGCACTGAGGCTGACGAGTGACGCCCAAACAAACTTATTTATAAATAAACAAGACTAACCGTAAACAACACAATCAGAGGCAAGCTTGAAGCTGAATATCTACTCTACGTAGACCGTAGAGTGTAGACGAGACTATAGTCAGTCTGTATATACATACTGTCGAGTCTGTCGAATCGTGCCATTTCAAAAGAGCGGCAAATTTAAAAAATCTTAAGCTGTCTTTGAGTATTTTGACCACAGAGCAATCATTATATTAGAATCTCCATTCAGTCAGATTTTTTATATGAAACGTATGAAACATTGAGTGAGATTGAGTGTATATAAAAAGGTAGGTACTCTGCTGTCTGCAAGTCAGATTAGTTGCTCTGTGGCTGAGCTCTGTGGTGTTGGGTATCTGAGTGTTGGGTGTTATACAGAGCACAGAGTAACGTATATACACAGCAAGGTGAGAGCAAGTTTAAAGATTATACCCCGTTTACACTCAGCTCAATTCCGTGGCAGTGAGCTGGGCAATAAAGTGGGCAGCGCGAGAATCTCGTTGGCGGTTTTTGTGCGGGAAGTCAAAGGCCGACAACTCGCTTCCTCAACAGTGTGATAATGAATACGGATGGAAAATTAGCTTTATAATATGTATTTTACTTATAACGTTCTATTACGATGAACTGATATCATCCAACATCTCCTTTGGCGACGACGACGTCTCTTCTGAATGTTTTTAAAACATTTAAATCATTATTTATACTTAATAGGCAGAGTGGCGACGCAGCATATTTGTCAACTTTCATTGGTGTAGTCCGAATACAAACAACCGTCCGTGTGCGGAGCTCATCCGATATCGGATAACCTAACAAAGAGCAAGTAAAGTGAAACGGAACGTAACCCGTTTTATAAATCGACAAATAAACTAAACTTTTAAAAAAAATAAACTTTTCGATTTTGTCTAACTAAAATCGATGGTGCAAATAACCTGTTTTTTGCTCGCCGATTGTGAACCTTATCGACCATGTGCGGAGTTCTAACGTACGTTCCGGGGAGTTAGCATACATTTTGACAGCGACACTTTCGTTTCGGTCGAATGGCCTTGAACAGGCCAAAACGTTCATGTCCAACAAGGACCGGCCAGAGATAGCCCGGGGCCGAGAGGTCCGGCCCAACAATGTGCGGGAAAATTCTGTGTCCGGCCAAGCAAATTGCTCGGCATTCTTGTGCAGGGTATGCCCGGTCCGGGCTATCTCTGGCCGGTCCTTGTTGGACATAACGTTTTGGCCTGTTCAAGGCCATTCGACCGAAACGAAAGTGTCGCTGTCAAAATGTATGCTAACTCCCCAGTACTCAGATTTGTATTAAAATTTGGAAAACAATAAATGTACATGATACAGAAATTTTTCGAGTTTGCGAATTATTGTTTACTTTGTAATTATTATTGCAAATTGGTTTGTTTCTATAGGTTTTCTAGTTTGATTTGGTTTGATTGTTGATTTTTTACTCATTATTACGTTTTCAATATTATGTTTTAGTTTAAAATAGCTTTTCTGTGAGTCTTTAGGAAATAATTTGATAAGATTCAAACGCATTTGCAATTTGCGGGGGCTAATACCTACTATCTAAATAAATATACATCACCAGAACTGGCCTCACAAATACCACAGCTAAATGAGGGAGACTTGGTCTTCTGCTGGGAACCCTGGGACCGTAACACGGTTTCGGGAGCTGAAGGCAACCCGTGAAGAAAGAAAAAAAACATTTTTTTATGGATTTGCAAAAAAAATATTTAAGAAATCCAATTTAAGATAGGTACCTATTTCAGTAATGTAAAAAATAAATGCTTTCTCAAATTATATTTGTTGTTTGGATAAAATATTATGACATCAATAAATTGTTGTCAGTCAAATTTCAAATTACTTTGCCTTCAAAAAAAATCTTGATACCATAAAAAAAACGATGGTGACAATAACCTCGCCGCAAATTTTGATCTGCGGTGTTGTGTGCACAGACCACAGATATCTAATATACTAGTCAAAGCACAGCTATCATAGAGTAACTTATACTATTATATGTACAGGTTGGTGTTGTGTGTTGACATAATATCAAGGAATATATATACTACTCTTTACCGAGGTGTTGACTGTTGTGTATAACGGCGAACGTAAAAACAAAGAAATTGGATTAGAGCGCGCTTTGAAATTTTGAGATTATGTTTTTCTAGAGTAAGTATGTGTCTTTAGAAATTATATAGTGTAGTTATCTGCGAGCTTGGAAGGTGTTTTCTAAACAAGTTTATAACCTCCTTATCCTCTCAACAGTAAAGACTGCAAATTTTGGAAACGCCTAGTTCTTGAGATAATTAGTATTGAAAAAAAACATTATATCGAAATAACCACTACATTATTTTGTTATATCCCTGACGAACTAGACAGCATGCGGCATGAAAACTCGCTATTGTTGATTTTTTCACCGACTTGATTCAAATATCCGAAAAACAAAAAACATTAATGTTTATACCTACATACCTACTGTATATAGATATCACAAATTGTGCTGATGCTCCCTCCTCTCCCTCCACAAAGCTGTACTCAGTCTTGTAGCACAAACGCCACAGTTCCATATTTGTGGGTCTGACGGCTTTGTAGACTAAACATTTATATTAAAACATCCATACAGCTTCTCATATCCAACATCATATAAGGAATGAGATTAAAGTGAATGTTACAGAGTGGTCCAGAGCCCAGAGGTGAGCTGGTGACCATGAGCCACACACAAGCCAGTGATGTTGTGGAGCAGCTAACCAGGGCTACGGAAAGTGAGGAAGCAGCTTTCAACTTGGATTCTCAGACTGTAAGTACATCGGGCATCCTGCTATGTTATATTATACTTGTTTACTTCTGCCAATATAATATTGTTCCCAAAATAAATTAAATATCCCACTTGAAAACAGTCTTTAACAGTATATACATCTATAATGAGTTCATCTTTTAAGAAGGCATTTAGGTAAAGAATATGAAATAGGTACATAAAATGTTGAACTTCCTTGATTTTAGTTAATTCAAATTAACACATACAATCCAATAACTTATGAATCTAAGTGACCTGTGCCAGTTTGTGAAAAAATTTAATGTCAATTTTACAGGAGAAATGAGATATCATAGTCCTAAGAACAATAACTAAAGACATAAAAGTAGCCATGAAGGTCCAAGCACCTGACAGATAGCTATCTTTTTTACTCTTATGGTTGTTTTCTTGTTGTCAAAATGAAACAACACTACTTTTGTCATGATGACATATAGATTGTGTGTACACTGTTTTACAAATCTAGGTGATGTGTGTAAAATGAACATGCAAAATATTGATATCGATAAATTAGTTACAAATAAATAAAATAAATTGTCTGTATATATCTACATTCTACACTAATATTATAAAGAGAAAAGATTTGTATTTTTGTTTGTACTTAATGAATAAACTCAAAAACTACTGCATTGATTTAAAATAATACTTATTTCACCAGTGATATGGTATATTATCACTGTAACATAGGCTATATTTTATACTAGCGGCTTGCCCCGACTTTGCTCTGATAAACAATTATATACAATATGTATAATCTATATTAATGGTACCTATGTAACAACTAGAGAGTTGAACCTAGGCTCTTATGGGTACTCTAGGTACTCCAAAGGTCACAAAAGGAAAGTAGGTTCAGTATTTTCAGTAGGTTCGGTACTTTGCTCTGATTTGTCGACATAGTGTACGACATGGACCTGTGAGACATCTCAAGGTCGGCAGCCTATTATAAGGGAAGAGAATAATAAGGCAGACAGATATAAATATAAACAATGTATTATACAAAATCCTAACTATTGACCTACCTAATTAAAAACTTACCAATTTATTATCTGTAGTGTCGTGAAATAGATCATATAGTCTGGCAACGTTTATTTCATGGCAACTCTGTTTTCTTGTGTTTCAATATTTATCATATTGTTAGCAACAATACGAGATGAGGGGAAGGGCGAGAGGTGAAGTGTGTGTCCGCGCCGCCCGCGAGAAGGCAGTGCCCTCTGACCTCTAAAACTATCGGACGTGTGACTAATTATTAAATAAATTAATATTTCTGTACGCGATAGGGCCTGTTCCGCAGCAGTAGGGAACGAGAGACCGCAGGGTACGGGTAGGTGGCTCGAACTCCGAAGACTCGAAGGAAATGAAAACAGCTTCTTGGTTTCACATGGAACACACGGTGGCCACTTGACGGCGGGGCTCTTCTCGGTGTTCGCTGGAGGTCCTCTTGCCACGAGATCTTGATGCCGACTGTGTTTAAGCACCCGGCCGACCTCTATTATATGCACGATCTATTGTCGGACCGGGGCCGCGGCAAGAGTACCTCCCACGCGCGCGCGTCGACCAATCAGAGCCCACCGCCCAGTGAAACACCGCATGTTTTATCGTTTATTTGTCATTTAAAGCACACAATTTATATATACAAATGATATTCACATATAAACACAAGTTATAGGTTACAATAAAACAACATACAATAATATACAACAACTTTCAGAAAATGCAAATGTTCAACAAAATATCGCGTGATATTGGGCCAATCGCTGTGGACTCTTTTGTCCGACCAATGAACACGGATGGCGTGATATTGTTCCCTATTGGGGATTGGTTGGAACTCGATAACCAATCTCGTGCGGTTTCTTTCCACGAATGGAAGTACGACTATCTCTCAGGTCGAATCCAGTATTCTGGCTCTATGAAATACCTAAATCTCTTTATTTAGGCACTAAGTATAATGACAAGTTTCAAATACACAATACAAGCAAACATAATACAAGCAAATACTATACAAGTACACAATATTACAATGAACAGTAACAATTATTTACATATACAACAAGTTCAACTGACGGCTTTGATGGAAGACAAGAGTGCCGTGTTCGTGTAGTGATACATCTGGGATGAGTTTATGATGCGCTTGCTTCTATGTTAGGCTTATATACCTCTAAATGAATCTAAGTTACGTTCAATTAGCGCAACATATCCTCACCCCTCCATACAGACATATTATTTCGGCCTACATTGTAGATCTATCCTTTCGACCTAAAAGCCTTATGCCACAGCAGCCTGGGTACCGCATTCCAGGCGCTGGGCTAAGGGCAGACTAGTAAATCGTACAATCCGCGCGCCGCTGGTCCGATCGCTCCGTCACAGACAGACGACGTGCGATTGGCCGGCGGGCGCGCGCTAGAGGCTCTCGCAAACCTACTCCGAGGTGTGAGCTTGCCTCGGGGTGCCTACCCCGCTCTAGTGCAACGCAGTGCACTCGTACACCTCGGCCTAAGTCTACGCATGCCGTTTAATGTCTATATTTCACTTTGGCGTTTTCCGCCTTTACACAATTCACTATGTTTTTTAGCACTGTTCAAACTTTCACTACACTCTGTCGCGAACAATTTCATCATATCGATCTTATTTTATTCTTAACACAGCGGTGGGATACTATCCATAAACTGTTTCCGAAGACTTATAGTGAGAGTGAATAGATTTAAAGTGAAAGTGAAGACACTTAAAGTGAACTATTTATAATATATGAACACTATTGACAATGTCACGATCATCCCGTAGTCGTGACAGGTCGGAGTCGGAGTCAGACTCGTCGGGTTATACTCCTCCAAGAAAAGTGCGGCGCAGGAGATCCACAACGCCTGAACTAGGCTCTATTCCGGGTTTCGATCCCAGCAAGGAGGGATCCTACGTAAAGGAGTGGATTGGACAAATTGAGGACATTGCGACTGCCTGCAATTGGAGTGAGCGCAGGAAATTATATCGCGCAAGCCAGGCCCTGGAAGGCGAAGGTAGGGCATGGTACAATTTATGGTCACCAAAAAAACGATCCTGGAAGAAATTTCAGAGAGATTTAATTATTTCATACCCAAGGGAAACAAATATTTTTAGTACAATGGAAGACATTGTAAATTTCAAAAGTAAACATGCGAATTCCCTAGTGCTATATGCAGGTCGAATGTCTGCCAAGATTAAACGTCTCGGTATAAAATTGACTGAACGTCAGCAAATGGATATAATGCTTGGTGGTATATTAGACAAAAATATCAGTATAGTACTAGAAGGTTGCAAAACAATACACGACATGGTAACACCATAGATATAAACAAAAGATGCGTTACCGTGGTGAAAAAACAATTGCATAAACGGGCCTCGACTTGATGACTTATCAACAGCAATGTACAGTCGAACCGTCTGTATTGTCACTCTACTAATTATTAAATTAAGATATGTAGTTAAATTTTTTTTTACCTTTTGGGTGGGAAATAAAGTTTCATAATGTAATGAAACAACTATTACATATCATAAAGAAAATTTATTAAGTATTCGCCGAGCCGATTCGATATCAGGTGTTGAGAAAAATCGGCACGAAACTCAACAGTGTTACAGTTTTAAAAATAGAAATTAAATGCTTCTTCATATACATACGAAACTTAAGCTCACGCCTGTTTCCTACTGGGGTAGGCAGATACCACAGAGTTCCATTTACTACGGTCCTCTACGGAGACATTAGTACATTTATATTACAAATATAATATATATATTTATTCTTAATTAAGAATTTATATTCTTAATTATATTAGTTATTCTTAATTATTTTCCTTCAAACAAAGATAGTTTATTTCGTTTTTGTCTTTTTGAAACCATTGATATACTAGGATTATTTTTATGCAGATAATGAATTCTTACGTCACAATATTTATCAATTATAGCCCTTAATAAGTGAGTTCGGTGGTTAAAATGTGACAGGTTGATCTTGTGAGTGTTCTATCAAGGTTGTGAATATGTTGGAATTTGTAAACGATTTTATTACACTTATTTTCAATTTTATTATTTTACTTTCGACAACAAAATATTGACATTCTAAACTAAATAATTTAATTGTAGATTCTGTTTTAGACAATTTTTATATAGGTAAGTCATAACTCGGATAGCACAAGCCACCCAGTATTATAAGTTTGTAAAAAACTTTTCATTTGTCACGAATTCAGTAACACGTACCTCATATTTGATTGTTTTAATCAACGCCCGAGCTACCCAGCCCGATATATATCCTACTATTTGATCTGCACTAATTGATAAATGATCGCTAAATTTTCTTCATCGAATAAATTTCGTTCAAGAGTACCTATGGTTAATAGTGTTACGGCTGATGAACATGTAAGAATGGGAACATTATCCAGCGGTATACAGTTTCCTGACAGAGATGACCGCAATTCGAAATGCCCAAGTGCCTTTTTATAAATTCCTTGAATTTGCCGAAAATTCGGATTATTATTACATATTATATCAAAGCCCAGCGCAGCAGCTAGTTTCTAATAAAATAATAATAATAACGAAGTCATGGACTACTAAGATTGATATACCACTTTATAAAATAAATTGATGAAAAAATAATCTAAACAGAAATTTCATTTCAAATCAACGTTACATAAGTAGAGCATACTTTCGACCAAACCGATTGTACAGTTTTGGTGAGATAAAGCGGCCATGTTAAATTATTAATTAATCTATATTTATATTAATATATATTAATTTTTTAAATATATCAAATTAAATCTATTCGTTAGTACTTATGAGTGAAAAGTGATTCCATCATTTTTGTTTTTTGTAGTAGAGTTATTTGTAGACCCTATGAATGCCCAAGAACGCATATTTGGTAAAAAACTTTGATTTTTTGTAGCACAACAACGCGACGCAAGGACTTACTATGGACTGACTCGTGTAAATTTTAAAGTGTGGTGGACACCACACTTTTGGCGGACCACGCGTAGAGGCGCTATAACACATCTTCCTATTTGCTTATATCTATGGGTAACACAGATGTCACGGAGATCAATGAGTGAAACGCGTAATCTTACCCACTTTGATAACGCTGTTACATTAACGAAGAGTTTTAACAATAAAAATAAATCTCGTTCGTCACGTCGTCGTCGCGAAGAAACAAAGGGTGCCTGTTTCAAGTGCGGAAAGCTGGGCCATAGACGATTCCAGTGTAAATCGAACATAAGTACACCGGGTGAGGTCATCACAGTTAAAAACAACAGGGCCGGAACTTCTAACCAAAATTACACAAACAAAGGGTCCACTCAATGTAAACATTGTCATCGCTATGGGCACACGATTGATAATTGTTTCAAGAAATTAAAACCTGTCAACTTATGTTCAGACAAATTAGTACGTATGTCTACTACATGTTATATAAACAATAGCCCTATTCAGGCCATTATTGATACTGGAAGTTCTGCGACTCTAATACGACAGAATGTTGCACAAAAACTTGGTTTACACTCAAATCCAACAACAGCTTTGATGAGCGGAATAAAAGGAAGTATTGTGGCGGCCGTCGGGCAGACATCATGCAGACTAAGTAATGACGGAGTTGGGGTTGATATCACCCCTCTAATCATGAACTACCACGATCTTCCAGTGGATTTGTTAGTGGGCCGCGATATATTAGAACATCCAGGTGTCCAAATTGTCGCTAATAGGAAAGGTGTACACATTAGATACGAAGAACCTCTTAATGTTGATCATACCTACACAGCTGTACAATTATCTGATTTAGAAACCGGCGCTCTTTCCAAAGATGGAAAAATAGATTTTAAAGAACTTATGACCGAATAGTGGGACCGTGTATCCACATCATTGAAAGATATTGGTTGTTCCAATAAATGTCAACTTTCAATAAAGCTCTTGAAAGAAGAACCAATATTTGCAAGACCCCGTAGATTAGCCCAAATAGAAAGAGAAATTGTAAAGAAAATGATCACGGAGTTAATAGAAGCAAAAATAATACGGCCAAGCAATTCTCCATATGCAAGCCCAATGTTGCTCGTCAAAAAGAAAGTGGAGCTAATCGTCTATGTGTTGACTACCGCGAATTAAACAAAGCCACAATAAAAGATCGATTCCCTTTGCCACGTATTGAAGACCAAATTGATACATTAAGTAAAGGAGTATTGTAACCGACTGGGTATTGTAGTGTAGGTTTTTTACTCAATAAAATAATAAAATATTACATTATTAGCTCGTGTATTGCAAATTTTTTTCTTACAACTCATAAAACCAAAACAAACTACTGTCAAAACATTTTTAAAAAGAAAACTAAATATATAACATACACAAACTCTTTTTGTTATCAAAACTACTTCATATCGTCAACATTTTCCCCCCTAGTGTCATCATAATGACACTCATAACGATTAAACAATAGTGCAACACGAACAACAGGTCGCTTCATAATCCCTGACTTAGTGCGTATGTCTACGACTCTTACGCGTCCATCAGTACCAGGGTAAACTACTTCTATAATGCCTTTAGGCCAGAAGTTACGAGGGGAAGCAGGGTCTACAACTACAACTATATCTCCTACTTTTAACTGATTTCCTTCATCCTGCCACTTTCGTCGAGGAATCAAAACAGGCAATACTTCTTTCATCCATCTGACCCAAAAATGATCAGTCAAACGCTGCGCAATACGCCATTTCTTTCGAAGATTCAAATCTCTATCGTCAAATATTCCAGCTATGGGAAGATTGGAAGATGTACCAATTAAAAAATGATTAGGAGTTAAGGTTTCACTATCGCGGGGATCTACTGAAACGTGTGTAAGAGGTCTACTATTTACAATATTTTCAACTTCAACAAGAAGTGTTAGTAAAGTTTCTTCATGGGGGGCTCTTTCTTTAAGTACTACTTTCAATGCAGTCTTAACACTACGTATAAGACGTTCCCAAGAACCTCCCATGTGGGGGCTAGCTGGCGGAATAAAATGCCAGCGTACTCCTTTGTTAACAATATCATCAGCTACAGCCTTGTATGCCTTCTTAAGTTCGGCGTCAGCACCTCTCATGTTTGTTCCATTGTCTGAATATATTTCTCTAGGCCATCCTCTACGAGCTGCCATTCTTCTTGTAGCCATTATCAAAGAATCTGTTGTTAGTGATGATACAATTTCAATATGAACAGCTCTGACAGTGAGACACGTGTATAGTACTCCGTACCGTTTTGGTTTTGACCTTCCAACAGTGACATCCATTGGTCCAAACAAATCGACGCCACAAATAGTAAACGGTCTTTGATTATGAGTAAGTCTAGCTTCAGGCAAGTCTCCAAGTCTTGGCGGTCTAGGTAGAACCTTTCTTATGCGACAGAATAGGCATCGCGAGGCAACAGTTCGTACAGTTGGACGTAAGTTCAAGACCCAATATTTTTGACGCAATTCATTAACAACTAACTCGTACATCCGTGTCCAGCGCGAATGTGATAATCTTTGACAATAAGGCGTGCAATATGATCGCGTCCATTCATGATCACAGGGATTTTGGTATCTAATGCCACATCTCTTGCTAATCCTATACGTCCGCCTACACGCAATAATCCATTATCATCAAATACAGGTGTTAATACTCGAATTCTACTGTCGTTTTGTAAATTTTTGTTTTTCTTTAAAAATAAAATTTCACTTTGAAAAGCTTTCGCCTGTGAGTGACGAAGTAATAAAGTTTCAGCTCGTTTCATTAAGTCGTCAGTAAGTCCATTTATGCTACTTTTCTTACATTTCTCAATAAACAGTAATACTGTTGCAGTAGCTCGGAGTAATCGCAACCCTTCTCTTTTAGTAAGTTTACGTTTTAACTGTAATATATAGTCTGGAATACGCTTAAAAGATAAATCAAAACCTAACATATCAATAGCAGGATACCAAAGCAATCCCAATGTACGTTCAGGTTGGCTATCAATAGTGAAACAAGCTCTTTCACTCAAAGTATTTTTTGGTATGTATTCAAAAATAGCTGGTACATTACTTGCCCAGTTTCGCATTTCAAAATTACCTTGTCGATTAATAAAATAAATTTCCTTGACAGTCTTCATAGCTACGTCTATGTTTGAAAAACTATCGATATAATCGTCCATATACTGATTACTTTTTATAGCACTAACTGTATCTGGCATCTCGGTAGAAAATCGCAAAGTATTTTTTTCTTTATTTACATATTGTGCAATAAAAGGCGAACAATTCGCTCCGAATATCAAAGAAGTCATTAAAAAACATTTATCTTTCCACAAAAATCTTAACGTATGTTGATCCTCTTCTCGAATTTTAATACGTAAGAACATGTCTTTTATGTCTCCTACCACTGCAATAGGATTTTCACGAAATCGAAACATAATTCCATACAAAGATTGTAATAAGTCAGGACCTTGTAAAAGAAAATCATTCAAAGAATAACCATACGATTTAGCTGCGGCATCGAAAACTAAACGCATCTTCTTTTTGTTCGGACTATCGACCCCAAAATGAGGTAAATACCACACTCGATCAGCTGTTTCATGCTTTTTTAACTCGCGAGCATAATTATTTTCTAAAAGATGTTGAATACGTCCCTGGTACCTGAGTGCGTAAGTTTCGTTACGTTCCATTTTTGAATTTACGGATCGTAATCTATTTACAGCTGTTTGATAAGAATTTGGCATAATAAAATTATCATATTTCCACGGCAATCCTACATGCCAATAATTATTATTAAATACACAAGTATTATTCAAAATCTCAATGGCTCTCAGTTCGTCAGAATTCCGACGGGGTTTATTTACAATACCAAATGAATCTATAGAAAAAGATTGGCGAACTAAATCGTGCAATTCTACGTCGCTGTCAACTGTTGTGGTATGTACATGTTTTACTATTGATCTGTCAGAATAACTAAAATTATTTACCAAACCATGTACGCACCATCCCAGTGGCGTTTTAGTTACATTATCATAATTGTCTTGACCAATCAATATTTTTGGTTGGGTGTCACATAAACAAAATTCATATTTATTTACATAATGCTCGTATCTACTAAAATTAATGCTAGACATACACTGAGTAGGTAAATTAAGTTCTTTCACCTTTCTAGCACGCAAGCTAAAATGTTCACCATTACGATTAGAAATGTTCAAACTTACAGTTTCTGCTTGGCAAACCAGCTCTCCAGAGGACCAGGCACCTCTAGCGCGCATGGTAACAGGCTCGCCGTGCAGTCCAGCCTGTTCCGCGATGTCGGCTGCTATCAGAGTGACAGTTGCTCCGTCGTCGAGCAATGCATGTGTGTGAACACTATTCTCAGGTCCGTGAATTGTAACCGGCACAACTTTTAATAACACTTTTGGTTCTTTACGAATTACCGCACTATAACTAGATGTGTGGGCCACAGTTTCGTCACCGTGGTGTATTTCGTCGTCTCGTCGCTCGCCCGGCCGCGATTCGCGCTGACAAGATCGTCCGGGACCGGAGCTCTCGCTGCGTCGCTCATCGTGGCTGTGCTCGTCGCTTCGTTGCTCGTTGTTGCTGCTTACATATGTCTGCTGCTCCTTCGCGGGCTTTGTCCAATGTAAAAGGCGATGATGTTTTTGTCCACACTCGCTGCAATCGGGTGCTTTACATGCAGAGGATTCTGAATGTCGAGGATTCTGAAAGAAGGAAACGATGAGGGAGATCGTGACCAATATTTTAACGATTACACGATAAAAGAGGGGCACCTCTGTGATGATACGACCTTATTTTCCTGGCCGCTTACAAGCTGGCCATCATAAATAGCATTTATTTTGATTTTAGAACACGATATTGTTCATTTTAATTCAATAGAACATTGTATGGAACCTAAATTAAAATTTTACTCATTCCTTCACAAACTGTTGACTTAGGCAGTACTCTGCCAATTGTAAAATTTATTATATTTCTATTTTATCAACTAAGTAAATAACTATATAAAATGTATTGAATCAATATTCAAGAACTAATATCTATGTTAATATAAAAGGAGCGCAAATACTTATTGTAAGTATTTTATCATACTTTGTATTGTGTTACTTCAATAGCTTAACGCCCTGTAGTAATGTGTAGTTCATTTTTATTACAGTGCGCTCCTTTGATGGTTCCTTTCTCCTTCTCCTTTGACGGTCCTTCTCCTTTGACGGCTCCTTGGCTCCTTACGGATGCTTTTACTGGTTGTTCTTTTGCTGTTCCTGTTTGTTCCTTCCTTGTTAATTCGACCAATAAACGAATGGTGAAAAGTTTACTACGAGTTTTCCTGCAATACCTACCCATCGACCCATCCTGGCTACCCCAACCCGACAATGGCGCCCAAACGTGATTAAAACGCTGCAGGAAGAAGGAATAAAGAAGAAAGAATAACGAAGTAAGAGAACATAATATTTATTTTAATACAAACTTTTATTTCAGGATTTGTAATGTCTATATAATCTCAATATATAACGTAATTCTATTTAAATTCAGTAGAATATTTCTTGGAGATGATGGTTCTGAATCAAGGTTGTCGGCAAACCTTAGAGGTTGACAAGTCTGATGATCTTGGTCAGTTTCCATTATTGAAGAGGATATTTTTAATTTCTATACAAATGCAGTATTCTTGAATCATTTTACATTAAATTCACTTATTAATTTCGTAAATTCAGATTATATAGTCACATTGAATGTATGGTTGTATGTGAGATTTTCATTATATATATATCTGAAATCTATAGATTACTTCCCATAACTTAAATTTATTAATAATTAATTTAATTTCCGTTATATTATCCCGTCAATTCAATATCTCTTAATAGAAAAAGGTTCTTTTTATAGTCGTAACTTTTTCAAGAAAAATAATATATATTATTTTTTCTTATAATTGCTAAAATATCTATTTTTATCCTAAAAGTCTATCGTGATTCTAGAAAATAATACATAAATAAATATTATTTAATTCCAAAATTTCATTAATTGCGATTTTTTTAATACATTTTTAAAAATATCCAAAACAATTTGTCCATTCTTATTTTAATGATTTCTAATATCACACTACAGTTTACATAAGTAAGGCAATTAAAATATTAAAATATTTCCGAGAATAAATTTAATATATAATAATAAATTTCAAATAAATTATGATACATATAAAAGCACCTCGATATCAGAATTTGAACTCACTTGATTTTTCTTTGTTTTACACAATTTGTTTTGCTCGGCAATATTGCATTGGAATATTCGATTTTCAAATGTATCCTATATAATTTCTTTGTCATTGACAAATTTTTAAATTTTGAATCGACGACGTTCGATTTTCTTTTAATTTTCAATTGTTATTTACTATGAAGTCTATTTCATAGACATATGATTACGCTCTTATTACAACTAGGGGTAGTCATGTCGATTGAAATTTAAATATTATTTTATTTCATGTACTTATATTATTAGCTTTTCACTGGCTTTGCTCGTGGATAGTTTGAGTTAGCGCATACCTTAACGCATGCGTTGATTTTATTTCATAATTTTTTTTTCTCTTTCAATATGGATGAGTTACACTTAAACCAAGGAATTTTTTATATCTATATTATTTTACATTTTTCTTTATTTTATTAACAATTTATTAAATTGTATTTATAACCTTATTTACAAGATTACAAGGGAGGTTAAATTTATTTCAATTTCACAATTTGGTTGTAAACATAATTTTAACTAAACAACTAAAACTTTTACAGATTTTCAAATTACAGGTTAAATATATAACCATGATTAATAATTACTATTTTCCTTATTTCATTCTCATCATTTCATTTATTGTAAATACTTGTAATTATTTAGAGCGGATTGCGACTTTTTAAAAAAGCCTTCGTCTATTATAAATATTATACCTAATATCTGTGGATGTATTTCCATGGGTGTTTATTAGAGTAAATTACAACTCTTTAAATAAACATTTGTTTATTATTATTATATCTATGAATATCAGGGTATTCATGGGAGTCTTTTAGAGCGGATTGCGACTCGTTAAAAAAGCCTTCGTCTATTATTACTACTTATTATATCTGTGGATGTATTTCCCATGGGTGTTCGTATGAGCGGATTGCGACTCTTTAAACAAGCCTTCGTCTATTGTATTATATATAAATAAACTTAAAACAGCGGATGGTAACTGTATAACTAAGCCCTTACTAAATTCGAGAACGTTTTTGAGTCATTCCTTATTAAATGGGAATTACTCTATATTATAAATGAGTTTACTGTACTTACTAATAACAGATTAAACAGATTAAATGAAGATGAATGTTTGTGATTTGTGTGATCGTGGAAATCGTTTCTCTTGTAAAATAATTAGTTTTATTTATAATAAAACTTGTAAATTTATCTTTTCATTTCATTCATTAGTATTTTTATATAAGTCTCATCATCAAACTTTATTTTATTAATTCTTTGAATAAAATCCTTCATTAAGGACAGGATTTTTTCGGGGGAACCCCGGTATTGTGATGATACGACCTTATTTTCCTGGCCGCTTACAAGCTGGCCATCATAAATAGCATTTATTTTGATTTTAGAACACGATATTGTTCATTTTAATTCAATAGAACATTGTATGGAACCTAAATTAAAATTTTACTCATTCCTTCACAAACTGTTGACTTAGGCAGTACTCTGCCAATTGTAAAATTTATTATATTTCTATTTTATCAACTAAGTAAATAACTATATAAAATGTATTGAATCAATATTCAAGAACTAATATCTATGTTAATATAAAAGGAGCGCAAATACTTATTGTAAGTATTTTATCATACTTTGTATTGTGTTACTTCAATAGCTTAACGCCCTGTAGTAATGTGTAGTTCATTTTTATTACAGTGCGCTCCTTTGATGGTTCCTTTCTCCTTCTCCTTTGACGGTCCTTCTCCTTTGACGGCTCCTTGGCTCCTTACGGATGCTTTTACTGGTTGTTCTTTTGCTGTTCCTGTTTGTTCCTTCCTTGTTAATTCGACCAATAAACGAATGGTGAAAAGTTTACTACGAGTTTTCCTGCAATACCTACCCATCGACCCATCCTGGCTACCCCAACCCGACACCTCTACAGGAAGACACCGGAAGGATCCAAGTGGGTTGTGCCTCGGAATGCAAGATGGGGGGTGTTAAGAATTATGCACGATGACATCGGACATCAAGGTGTCGACAGAACGTTGGCTGCCATACGGGGTAAATACTGGTTTCCCCGGATGAGGAAGGTTGTGATGAAATACGTTCGAAACTGTTTTAAGTGCCTAATTGGTAAAAGTGATACTGGTCGAAAGCCAGGGCTTTTACATCCAATACCAAAAGGTGAAACCCCATTTGATGTAGTGCACGTGGATCATCTTGGCCCGTTTGTGAAAAGCAAAGAAGGACACCAGTATGTCATCGCCTTACAAGATGGATTTACTAAATACTGCTTTTTGGAACCGGTTGCCGAAACAAGTACCAAAGGAGTGATAAAAGCATTAAAGGCCATGGCATATTTATTTGGAGTGCCTCGGAGGCTGATTTGCGACCGAGGATCAGCATTTACATCAAGAGGTATGCGAGCCTTCTGCAATGAAACCGGAATTCAATTAGTGATAAATTCACTTAATCTGCCCAGAGCTAATGGACAGGTAGAGCGTTTGAACAGATCGATATTAAATACTCTAAACGCTATAATCAGGGATGAACCAGAAGAAAACTGGTGTGAAGCCCTGGCAGTCACACAGCAGGCGTTAAATAATTCGGTGAATAAAGTCACCGGCAGAACTCCAAATGAGTTGCTGTTTGGCTATAAGCCGACGGCGCTGTGTGAGGCGCTTTTGGTTAATACTCTCACGCAGGCAGGTGAGAGGCAGGACCTGAGGGTCACAAGAGCAAAAGCCCGAGAGCTTTTGGATGAAGATCAAAAGCGGCAGATGAGACGATTTAATGCTAAACGATACGTGAAATCCCCTTACAAAGCTGGGGATATGGTACTGATTCGCATTAGTAAAGGAAATCCAGGATACAAAAAGTTAAAAGGTAGATTCCGGACTATCCCGTATAAAGTGACAAAAGTTTTAAAGAATGATCGGTTTGAAGTATTGGGAATAAGACCCAATGGCAGCACTCATAGAGTGACGGTCACGTTTGAAAATATGAGAAGTTGGCCGGCTGAACAAATCTCTGACTAATGTCAGGCAGAACCGATCTCTGACTAAAGTCAGGCAGAAGGCAGACGGTGAGAGGCTTGTAACCCCCTCTCCTGTATTTTATTTTAGGTAGAGCTTCGAGGGCGAAGCAGTCGTCAGTATGGCCGTGTTAGCAACAATACGAGATGAGGGGAAGGGCGAGAGGTGAAGTGTGTGTCCGCGCCGCCCGCGAGAAGGCAGTGCCCTCTGACCTCTAAAACTATCGGACGTGTGACTAATTATTAAATAAATTAATATTTCATCATATCGATCTTATTTTATTCTTAACAATATAGATAGACCATTGCGGCGCCATTGTTTTTACTAAATCACGAGCATTGGCTCCCACTACCAATTGCCGGCTCCCACTACCAATTGCCGCTTCCCTGTGTAGCAATGGACCCCAGTGTACTACAGTGTTTAAACAATTTAGGTTTAAAAATAAAAATACAGAAATGTTAATTTTTTCAAAATTATTTAGAAGTTTTTGGTTTTCACATAAGTAATTTGGGAGTTAAAATAATTGAAAGTAAAATTGAACCAGTTATGTCATTGCCACCACTTAAAAACATTAAAATGTTGCGCTCTTTCCTGGGAAAGGTTAGTTAAACAGATATCTTACAGCCTTTGTATAAATGTCTAAAGTTAAAAAAAATTACTTGGACACCAGAGTGTAATCAGGCTTTTATAGTGGCTAAGCAGGCATTAGCCAATACAGAAACATTATCAAACTTTAACATTAATAACCAATCAATACTTACTTGTGACGCCTCTGATATAGGGGTTGCTGCTGTGTTATCTCAAAGAGATGAATTGGGAATAGTTTATCCCAGAAAAATTCCCAGTATAGGACCCTTAAAAGTCATTCAGTAGAATATGCACTTAATTTATTTTTGTTTGATTCCTGCCAAAATGTTACTAGGCAGAGAACTAAGATCTAGATTTTCATTACTGAGACCATCGCCTATTGATGATAAGATTAATTTAGAACAGGAAATTCAGTGTAATAACTTCAAAGGATCTAGAAATGTAAATTTTGTTGTAGGGGAGAGAGTTATGGCCAAGGATTATAGGAATAACAATAAAAAGTGGTCTTTAGGTACAATTTTAGATGAAAATTCACCAGGAACTACTTATACTGTAGAAGTTGATGGACTTCAATGACTTCAATGGAAAAGACATGTAAACCAGATTATTAAGTGTTCGCACGAGATAATGTAGTTAGGGTAAAGTTTTAGATAAGAATAAAAAATATATAACCATAGTATATCCATAGTATAGTTTAATGTTTACTATTTTTTCATTGTACTTCAAAAAGTATATTTAGTTAAGTTATCTTAAGCATTTTAAAATAAGGAAGTACTTACTAAAAGTACTTCATTTTTGTTGTGAGGGAGAGTTGTAGTGTCGTGAAATAGATCATATAGTCTGGCAACGTTTATTTCATGGCAACTCTGTTTATTTAAATGTCAGACAAATATAATATAACCAAACTTTGTTAAGTACACATGTTTTAATAATAAAGCATTAATCAATTGCATATATAGTTATTATTTATCCAAAGTACATCTAATGAGATCTACCTCATTATCTAAATCCTAACTATCTATTTAGACAGAAGCTGTATATACAATGTGGAGATTTGATCCTAATTTATGAGAACATTGTAATGAGAAATTAAAATATCAAAACATTAAAACAACAACCTCTTTAATAAATATCTGCAAAATCCCTATACTTTATATAAAAGTACAATAAAATTCTTGTTGTCATCTTGAACTTGCCATAAATTCCCACACCTTGGCTTGCATGTTAGTAGAATTGTAGTAGAAGGGATATTATTGACCTTTGAAAATCACAGTTTTTGTCAAAAACGACCGAACCTTATCTTTGGATATTTCAATTATTTTTGTAATATAATGAATTCTTATAATTAAATATGTTTGAATTTATTTTTAGTAATCTTCTTTTAGCTAAATTCTGAAGACGTACAATTTCCTTTTCAAGCTTTTCAATGTGACCCTTGTCGACATCTCGGAAAGCTGCAAACCGCAGGGCATGGTGTTGAAGTAGTCAAAATACACTGATAAGTGAATTTGTATTAATGGTTTATAATAAACAAGAAATAGTCTCATAAAATAATGACTCGACTTCCTGGTGACAAAATATGTAGAGTGAGTCATTATTTTATGAGTGAACGTCTTTTTTTAATATTCGCTAATTAAATAAAATATTTTTTAATGAGCTTAATCAGTCGTTTATCAGACAATTTCTTGTTTATTAAATTCACATGTAAAGTTGGCACAGCATCATCCTTCAGTCTTCGATACTTTTCATCGGAAATATTAATAAAACACGCTGATGTAAAATGTCTGGAGCACACTCGTTGATGTTTTTTAGGTGTCCAATCAATTTCACTTAGCTTTAATACACTTTTGACGCAATCATTGGGACATCTGAAATAAAGAAATGCCGTTATTCATGTTCCCAACATATCCGCACAAAATACTATCGATATTTTTATAGACATTACGAAATTTACAAAATATGTGAACAGTAATTCACAAATACGTAATTATTATACATAGAATAAGAGAATCGTGTAGCTCAGCGTACGCAGCAAAATAGGTATTTATAAAATCATATTCTGTCTCAAGCGCGCTCTTCCCCCGGGCATCAGTGCGACAGAGAGCACTGCAGCTCGTGAGTGTTCGTAGGTATGTTCTTCGTTGAAAATTGCGTTTTGGGCGAAAACGATTTACACCTACTAAACTATAACGAAACCTTATAATTTTGGTGTCAAACGTTTTAGCAGATTATAATCTACGTACGTACGTTTTGCTTTTTTTGAAATTTTGCTTTGTTTCTCAAATACAGACCGTTTATTACCAGCAAGTTATGAACTAAAAAAACCGAGATTTGAGGGGCTTATAACTTTTGACCTATTACGAATTTTGAAAAAGGAAAAAATACGTACGTAGTTTTTCATTATGTCAGTAACATATTACAAAATAGTTAAAATTAAATAATATTAAGGGGTAGTAAAACGTTTTCTCCGTTTGTATAGACATGGATGCGGTACACTACACTCTTAAGAGGATCGTGTAGCTCAGCGTACGCAGCGAAATAGGTATTTAGAAAATCATATTCTGTCTCAAGCGCGCTCTTCCCCCGGGCATCAGTGCGACAGAGAGCACTGCAGCTCGTGAGTGTTCGTAGGTATGTTCTTCGTTGAAAATTGCGTTTTGGGCGAAAACGATTTACACCTACTAAACTATAACGAAACCTTATAATTTTGGTGTCAAACGTTTTAGCAGATTATAATCTACGTACGTACGTTTTGCTTTTTTTTGAAATTTTGCTTTGTTTCTCAAATACAGACGATTTATTACAAGCAAGTTATGAACCAAAAAAAAACGAGATTTGAGGGGCTTATAACTTTTGACCTATTACGAATTTTGAAAAAAGGAAAAAAAACGTACGTAGTTTTTCATTATGTCAGTAACATATTACAAAATCGTTAAAATTAAATAATATTTAGGGGTAGTAAATCGTTTTCTCCGTTTGTATGGACATGGACGCGGTACACTACACTCTTAAGTATACATCGCCAAATGTCTTAAGGAAATTGGATAGGTAAACAAAAAAAAAGGCTTACCGATAAAAGCTTATAATTTAGGTGTTATTTTCTTTTCTTCCCATGCGAGATTTGCAGTGCCTTATAATACATGCCATAGTTTATACCTTCACAATATATTACACTATAGTTCTATCACAAAAATCACAGGATTTTACACGAAAATAGTTTTTACAATCACAAAGAACCCAGTCTTAACCCGACTAATTTGAGATGATGTATTTTGTCACTTGACAGTAGCAAATAATTGGTACATTTTAAATCTTACTTTCACAGATGGTTATGTACAATTTAGTGATGCTTGAAATCATTCAATTATAATTTAGGTATTTAGTACTTTTACTCATAACTGAGCGTAAAAAATATTAAGAGTTGATTATTTCTCCAGAATCATGTTTGTTGCACAATTGTTTTTATTTTATTTTTATTTTTTTTATTTTAATTAAAATAAATAAAAAATTTTTATTTAACAAATTCGCCTAATGCACACTTTTACGATTTCAAGCTGCAAATTCTAGTAGAGTTTGAACTATCAAATAATTTTGCATTTAATGCTTAAGAAAATACTTACTTATATGTATATTAAAATGATAACAAATTGGTCAATTGCTTTACAAATAAAAATTCCAAATTTAGTAGTTTGTGTAGGTATAGTATACCTACCTAAGTCTTTGTTGTCACCTAAATACATCCTAAATAAGTTATATAACATATATAATACTAGGGCTGTTCAATAAAAAGTGAGAATGAAATAGATACTCCTTGGCAAGGAATATAAGTACTCTCTACCAAGAGAAGAACGCTAACTCCATAGTAAAAAACTGCGCCCGTACTTTATAGTTATACACCTATTGACACTAGCGCCATTGCGGAATAGCAAAATTTATAAAGGCGAATATTCCTAACTGACAATTCGCTTTATTGCCGCCCTTGGCCTTGGATAACCAACGCAATTGTCATTTTTAACCGACTTCCAAAAAAATAAGAAGGTTCTCAATTCGGACCGTATTTTTTTTTTTTTTTTTTTTTAATGTATGTATGTACATCGATAACTCCGCCAATTGTAAACCGATTTTGATGGTTTCTTTTTTAATCGACAGATAATTCTTCCGGATTGGTCCCATTTTTATTTGGTTCATTAGTTTTTCAGAAATTTTGAAAAAACTGACTTTATAAGTACATTTTTCTTGATATCTCGATAAAATATGTACCGTTTTTGACAACATATTTTTTTTAAGACATTATAATTTCTCGACATTATCTCACAGACATATGACGAAAATCGGTTTAGTAGTTTTTCAGAAATTCAGTAATTAATTTCTGTTTACGGCTAAAATTATGTATCAGAAAAAGCCTTAGCAACGGTTGCTATTGACACGAAGTTGTCAATTTTCGTGACGATGGTCTAGCGGTTAAATGTAATGGGGTGCATAGGATGCACAAGCACATTACATGGTTCAAATCACATCCACAGGGGTATTTTTTTTAATTTTCCATCAATATTTTTTTAGTTGCGTTATTATTTGTCTCTCAAGGCAGCAAAATCACTTAAAAGGGTAAAATAAACCTTTTAAAAAAAAGTGCACCGACTTCAAAAATTTGCACTGAAAAGTAAGAAATAATAAATATTTCGTCGTAGAATTTGAAGACGGTTGGTGCCAAATTAGAAACAACTTAGTTCCCAAATTCACTAATCTAGACAATTCATTAGGAACCTACGATCGTCAGTACATACAAACATAGATAATATTGAACAGATCTTCTTAGATATTTACTTAGTTTTGTATCCTAATTTGGCACCAACCGTCTTCAAATTCTACGACGAAATATTTATTATTTCTTACTTTTCAGTGCAAATTTTTGAAGTCGGTGCACTTTTTTTTAAAAGGTTTATTGTATAAATTGAGTTCGTTGCACTTTGCTTTTGGAACGCTGCGCGCTGGTCCGTTTTGTTATAATTTATGATTTCAAGCATCAGTAAATGGTTCATAACCATCTGGGAAAGAATTTTTTTTTTAATTAACTTTATGACAAAATATTCCGTTCCAGTATTGGACTTTAATGGTTTTGTTTAGTCTAACAACTGAATAATGTGTAGTTAGTGTGTGTGTGTGTGTGTGTGTGTGTGTGAGATCACTCAACAAACAGAGGGTGTTGCACTGTTACACAGATGCACAGGCATATGATGCTAAAAGTTGCATAACGAAATTTGCCCATGGATCTCTAAGTTGGCCCCTGTCTGACACACATTTAGCTTAGGTACAGAGTTCAACTTTGAGTAATCAGTATTGTATTTGGCAGGTGATAGATCAGTACATGAGCAGCCTCTCCAACACCGACACATGCAACTTCGCAGAGGTGGCGCTGGTCTTACAGGCCTGCACCCAACTGTACAACAAGAAGGTCGATTGTTTATACGATCGCACCGTGTCTGTGCTGCACGGGGCCGAGCAGGTCGGGGAGCCGGCCGCGCAGGTCGTGGCGCCGGCCGCGCAGGTCGTGGCGCCGTCCGAGCAGGTCGTGGAGCCGGCCGTATCCGCTACACCCGCTGCCTCCGCGCGTCGCCCACGAGTCTCCCGGACGGTCGTCCCTCTCGACTTCGTGGAGATCAACGAGCCACCCTGCCCCCGCGCGAGGCGCCCCCGCCGCCTACCGTTCCCGGCCCTTCACACCGCGCCACCTCCACCGCTCATGCTCGCCCCGCCCGAAAACAGATCTCGCTCCCTACAGCTGTACTCTTACGACGGGGACCCTCTAGGTCCGCTGTCCAGCTTCAACGTGATGTCCACGTGGCGGGTGAGTTACTGTAAACTGTTGTGTCCCGCCTCCCGCCGTTCGTGCTCGCCACGCCAACCGATCTCGCTCGCTACAGCTGTACTCTTACTACGGGGACCCTCTAGGTCCGCTGTCCAGCTTCAACGTGATGTCCACGTGGCGGGTGAGTTACTGTAAACTGTTGTGTCCCGCCTCCCGCCGTTCGTGCTCGCCACGCCAACCGATCTCGCTCGCTACAGCTGTACTCTTACGACGGGGACCCTCTAGGTCCGCTGTCCAGCTTCAACGTGATGTCCACGTGGCGGGTGAGTTACTGTAAACTGTTGTGTCCCGCCTCCCGCCGTTCGTGCTCGCCACGCCAACCGATCTCGCTCGCTACAGCTGTACTCTTACTACGGGGACCCTCTAGGTCCGCTGTCCAGCTTCAACGTGATGTCCACGTGGCGGGTGAGTTACTGTAAACTGTTGTGTCCCGCCTCCCGCCGTTCGTGCTCGCCACGCCAACCGATCTCGCTCGCTACAGCTGTACTCTTACGACGGGGACCCTCTAGGTCCGCTGTCCAGCTTCAACGTGATGTCCACGTGGCGGGTGAGTTACTGTAAACTGTTGTGTCCCGCCTCCCGCCGTTCGTGCTCGCCACGCCAACCGATCTCGCTCGCTACAGCTGTACTCTTACTACGGGGGCCCTCTAGGTCCGCTGTCCAGCTTCAACGTGATGTCCACGTGGCGGGTGAGTTACTGTAAACTGTTGTGTCCCGCCTCCCGCCGTTCGTGCTCGCCACGCCAACCGATCTCGCTCGCTACAGCTGTACTCTTACGACGGGGACCCTCTAGGTCCGCTGTCCAGCTTCAACGTGATGTCCACGTGGCGGGTGAGTTACTGTAAACTGTTGTGTCCCGCCTCCCGCCGTTCGTGCTCGCCACGCCAACCGATCTCGCTCGCTACAGCTGTACTCTTACGACGGGGACCCTCTAGGTCCGCTGTCCAGCTTCAACGTGATGTCCACGTGGCGGGTGAGTTACTGTAAACTGTTGTGTCCCGCCTCCCGCCGTTCGTGCTCGCCACGCCAACCGATCTCGCTCGCTACAGCTGTACTCTTACGACGGGGACCCTCTAGGTCCGCTGTCCAGCTTCAACGTGATGTCCACGTGGCGGGTGAGTTACTGTAAACTGTTGTGTCCCGCCTCCCGCCGTTCGTGCTCGCCACGCCAACCGATCTCGCTCGCTACAGCTGTACTCTTACTACGGGGACCCTCTAGGTCCGCTGTCCAGCTTCAACGTGATGTCCACGTGGCGGGTGAGTTACTGTAAACTGTTGTGTCCCGACTCCCGCCGTTCGTGCTCGCCACGCCAACCGATCTCGCTCGCTACAGCTGTACTCTTACTACGGGGACCCTCTAGGTCCGCTGTCCAGCTTCAACGTGATGTCCACGTGGCGGGTGAGTTACTGTAAACTGTTGTGTCCCGCCTCCCGCCGTTCGTGCTCGCCACGCCAACCGATCTCGCTCGCTACAGCTGTACTCTTACTACGGGGGCCCTCTAGGTCCGCTGTCCAGCTTCAACGTGATGTCCACGTGGCGGGTGAGTTACTGTAAACTGTTGTGTCCCGCCTCCCGCCGTTCGTGCTCGCCACGCCAACCGATCTCGCTCGCTACAGCTGTACTCTTACTACGGGGACCCTCTAGGTCCGCTGTCCAGCTTCAACGTGATGTCCACGTGGCGGGTGAGTTACTGTAAACTGTTGTGTCCCGCCTCCCGCCGTTCGTGCTCGCCACGCCAACCGATCTCGCTCGCTACAGCTGTACTCTTACTACGGGGACCCTCTGTCCAGCTTCAACGTGATGTCCACGTGACGGGTGAGTTACTGTAAACTGTTGTGTCCCGCCTCCCGCCGTTCATGCTCGCCACGCCAACCGATCTCGCTCGCTACAGCTGTACTCTTACTACGGGGACCCTCTAGGTCCGCTGTCCAGCTTCAACGTGATGTCCACGTGGCGGGTGAGTTACTGTAAACTGTTGTGTCCCGCCTCCCGCCGTTCGTGCTCGCCACGCCAACCGATCTCGCTCGCTACAGCTGTACTCTTACTACGGGGGCCCTCTAGGTCCGCTGTCCAGCTTCAACATGATGTCCACGTGGCGGGTGAGTTACTGTAAACTGTTGTGTCCCGCCTCCCGCCGCTCGTGCTCGCCACGCGAACCGATCTCGCTCGCTACAGCTGTACTCTTACTACGGGGGCCCTCTAGGTCCGCTGTCCAGCTTCAACGTGATGTCCACGTGGCGGGTGAGTTACTGTAAACTGTTGTGTCCCGCCTCCCGCCGCTCGTGCTCGCCACGCCAACCGATCTCGCTCGCTACAGCTGTACTCCTACGACGGGGACTTATAATTCTCCACATGTCGCTAACTGCCCCCTTGTTCACAGAACGGGATGCTGTGTGACGAGCTGGCGCCCGTGGACGACGAGCCTCGCGTGCAACAGTACCGCGATGCCGGCGGCCTCGACAGCACCGCGTCCGACCTGAATAACACGGTCGACGGTTCCGGCCCAGACGCCTCTACCTTAGACGTGTCTGGCCCAGACGCCTCTGGTTTAGACGTGTCCGGCCTAGACGTCTCTGGTTTAGACGTGTCCGGCCCAGACGCCTCTGGTTTAGACGTGTCCGGCCCAGACGTCTCTGGTTTAGACGTGTCCGGCCTAGACGTCTCTGGTTTAGACGTGTCCGGCCCAGACGCCTCTGGTTTAGACGTGTCCGGCCCAGACGCCTCGGCTTTAGACGAGTTCGGCCCAGACGTCTCTGCTTTAGACGTGTCCGGCCCAGACGCCTCTATTTTTGACGTAGAAACCACGGGTCCGAACGTTACCAACGTCACTCTAGAACACGCGAGCATGTTAAACAGGAGCGGCACCCTGGAGCCGGCGACCCCCCACACTACGTCGGTAGTGCTCCCCACGACCGCCCCCCGCCCGCCGCGCGACGCGCAATCCCCCACAGATGTCCCAGACGGTGCCCTCCTCACACTGACGGCAGGTGAGTCACGATCATGTTGTGGGCATAATTATTTAATATTATATAAGTTCTTTTTATTATAAGTTTTTTTTAAAGTTATTCAATTCGACCAGTATAAACAAATATTTTGTAGGTGTAAGTGTTATTGTAGGTATGCCATAAATTTTATGTGTTCACGCAATTCCATTAATTAAGAGATCACTTTGCCACCGCGAAGGTGGTTGGTCCCTGTTAGCGCGACTTGCTGAACAAAATAGAGTCCGCCAATCGCGCCCATAGAGACAGATTGTTGGAAACAGAAAAGACCGACTCGACTTTTATTGTCGTAATAGTACGACACTCGTATGCAGAACGTGTCCACTGTGTGCGGATGCAACTTATATCCCGGGCAAGCAGTGCGTGCGGGTGCGAAACAGGTAGGAGAATGGACGATGTCATGTAGTTCTTCAGAACATTCCCCATTTCACAGCCGATAGAGCAGAAGACGCTAGCTAAGAGAGGAATGTCTCTGCTCGATATTCTTGAGGGCATCAAAGATATACTGAGCGGAACCATCCCTGAGGCGAGTGCAATATTCACCGCACGATCGATCTTGAGCTTTGTAAAGCTGCAGTCTAATATTTGCCGTGAAATAGCCTTTTAGGGGTAGACTTTTGAGGATGGAAAACGGTTTATCACGATTTCCGGCAAAACTACAATTCCTATCGAAAAAAGTTAAAGTCAATCGAAAATTCGCACGTCAAAAAAGCTGCTTTTTAAAAAAACCGGTGCGCTTTTTGTTCGTTGAAACTAGGGAATGCAATACCGGGATCCCGCATACATGTTGCGGGACTAATCTCGGTCTAAAATTTGCGGGATCCCGCTGGACTGACGGGATTACAGAGAAGCGTGGTACATACGTGTTTCTCTAACTAAGGTGCGGGGCGCCCAACCCTATGGGAACGGTGGGAAGGCGCGGGGCTAAGAATTCCCCACCCGCGCCCCTTGTTTGATTACATGTATTTTGCCAGTTACAACTTGTAATTTTGACACAATGCAATGATTTTTATTCTTTATAAAGGCCGATTTAGACGTTACGAGTGTTTAGTAGAGTGCGTAGGTGGCACTCGAATGCCAGTGCATTAGTAGGTTTCCAGTGACGTTTAAACTTCTTCCAGTAGATTGCCATTTTGTAGGCCAAAACACACATAACTCTCCTTGTCAACTTGTGCAAGTTACTAAAACTGACCGTTTAGACTACAGCGAGTAGCGAGTCAGGAACGCGCGGGGGGTTGAGCGGGCTTTGCTTGGCCGGACAAAGACAAGTACACAGAATTTTCCCGCACATTGTTGGGCCGGACCTCTCGGCCCCGGGCTATCTCTGGCCGGTCCTTGTTGGACATGAACGTTTTGGCCTGTTCAAGGCCATTCGACCGAAACGAAAGTGTCGCTGTCAAAATATATGCTAACCCCGCTGGCCTATTATGAAAGTTGTTCGATAAGAAAATCTCTAAAAAATGAGCACTGACAGAGGCCGTTGCAAATAGTCTCAAGCTTAGAAAGATTGGTTTATTACATTCTGATTTTTTTTATATCCACTACTTCATCTGCATCAAAGGAGCAGTGGAAACAGGTATGGTATCCAAAATTTGTAGCAATGTATAAATATTTGGATATAGTTTTTGATCGCACTTATCTAGGCATCCCAAAGCAGATTTTGGAGTACTTAGTGGAGGTGCTTCTCATCACTGCTTTCCACACTTCAAGTTCTGTTTTGACCACAGATGTACTTCTTTTGGGAAGCACTGACGACAAGTACCTACATACATACAAATTGCCTCAATGTTCAAGGAATTGGAAAAAAAATGTTTGATTTATTCTGAACCACTTTTTTTACTTTACCTCATTTTAAAAATCACAATTAAATTCATTACTTTAATTTATATTACTATATTATATAGCCTTTATTTATTTCCTTAATACTTAATTTACAATATCAAATAAATTCTCTAATTCACAATGGACAACATTTCATTTTTTTAATCACCCATTTTTATTACTTTCATTAAAAATATATTAAAAAATAAGTTACACGTATTTTTATATTTTATTTTCGGTTGAGTTTTTATATTTTTAATTTAATTATGAATTTTTATAAATTCTGAGGACTTATAAACTAAAAACCTTAGCTAGGACTAAAATTAAGAAATATAAACTGTCACCCAAAGAAAGTGACTGATAGTGTCAGTCAAGCCACAGAGTATACGTTATAGAAATGCAAAGAGTATAATATACCGTGTTCCAAATAGGTGTTGCCGTAGCCGGAACTCAAATCGCCCACAACATTATTCATAATGTATATAATAATACTAGCTTTTGTCCGCGGTTGCACTCGTAAATATATTTCCTGTGATAGCCCATTCGAAACTAGCAAAACTTACAAAAAACATTATATAAAAGAAGTATTTTTATAATTATATTTAAAGAATAATTATTGATTTAGCTTCAAATGGAATAAAAATGGGTAAAATTAATAGAAGGCAACACCTGAGTTCAATAACTAACAACTCTGCCAACAGACATTAGTATTTTTAAATTAGAGGGTTAGCACAGATTAGGGCACCTATTAATCCTTATTTTTCAATATTTCAGTATTTTTAAAATAACTCGAAAATTAAAGGATATAAAAAATAAAAAAATGAAAAATAAGCTTTCTAGCATGTAATCTCCAAACGGTTTTCGAATTTTGGTACCTTACGAAAAATGAAATGTTGTCCATTCTTTAAAATTAAAATTAAATTCACAAAATTTAACATTACATTATATAAAAAATTTAATAAAGAATGTCGCATTTATTAAGGACCTCTCAACGAGTAAAGGCCTCCTCCATTTCCCTCCATGTGTCTCTGTCTTTAGTAATCCAGTCCTTTCCAGCCACCTTGTGTATTTCATCTATCCATCTTCTTTTTGGTCTGCCTCTTATGTCTTTTATTAAGTGGTCCTGACCAAGTAGTAACTTTGTTTTCCCATTTGTGTTTGTTCATACGCGCCACGTGACCGGCCCATTTCCATTTTAACTTGTTACAATGTTCTAATCTAAAGCATCTATAACATTCGTTGTGTTTCTAATGTCGGTATTTCTCTTCTTATCTCTTCTTTTTACATTTAAAATACTTCGCTCCATCGCTCTTTGGCATACTTGTATTTTGTTTGTTATATTTTTATTATATTATATTTATATATCCAAGTTTGACAGCCATACGAGAGACATGGAAGTATGCAGGAATCTAGAACTTTTTTCTTGAGCGTAATAGGCAACTTCGATTTTAGTACCTCCTTATAGCACCAAAATTTGTTCCATATAAGGTTTATCCTTCTGTTTAATTCATCGTGGTGTTTGGACTAGGAAAATGAGATTTGTTTGCCTAAATATATATAATCCATTCTAGTGGGGCGTTGTCAATATTTATGAGTCTTTTCTCAGCATTCGTCATTATTTTTGTTTTTGTAGTATTCAGTTCCAAGCCGATTTCTCGGCTCACTGCATGAAGTTTACAAACCATTGTTTCCAGTTGAGTTGCGGTTTCAGAGAAAAGTACAATATCGTCTGCAAAACGGAGATTGTTTAGGAATTCGCCTTTTTACTTATACCTTTCCCTTTCCAGTCCAGCTTCCTCATTATGCTTTCGAGAACAGTTATGAAGATTCTAGGCGACCAGAGGATCACCCTGCCTGACTCCTCGACAGATTTTTATTTCAGAGCCTTTCGTTTCCATTTTTACACGGCTTACGCTTTTTCTATATATGTATTTTATAAGCTCAATAGTTTCGGATGGCACATCGCACTCATACAAAGCTCTCCACCTACTAGAATGAGATATAGAGTCGAACGCTTTGGCATAGTCAATAAAAGCCAGATATAGTGGTCTTTTTCGTTCTTCATATTTCTCTATAATTAGCTCTAAGGTGTGGATGTGGTCTGTGGTCGAGAAGTTTTTCCTGAAGCCCGCTTGTTCAGGTGGTTGGTATTCTTCAGTAAATTTGACCAGACGTTGTTCCAAACATGAAGCAAACAGTTTATATAGGTTTGGCTGTAGGCTAATGGGACGGTAATTGTTCAGATTATCTGGATTTCCTTTCTTATATAACAAAATTATATCAGATTTTGCCCATTCAATAGGTATGTTCTTACTATCAAGGATCTTGTTGAATAGATTAGTAATAGGCGGTACTAGTAGATGCCTGCCAATTTTGATTGCTTCGTTTGGAATCCCGTCCGGTCCATTGCTTTTATCCGTTTTCAATCTTTCTACTTTTTTCATGATTTCTTGCTGTGTAAATCTTTCTAGGGTGGTAGAGCTTTGAGCAAACGTTATGCCATCTTCGTGGTCTGTAACTTGCAGCTAGTAAGATCTCTATAAAATGATGTGGCGGTCTCTATTATTTTTGGTCTTGAAAATGTCTTGCTTTTAGTAGAGTCTTCTTTCAGGCAGGGGATCCATTTTTTATAGTGTCTAGCGCTTTAAAGCCTTTTTTCATACTTCCTGATGATATGAGATGGTTTTCTATTATTTTTATTCTATGTTCTTGGTGTTCGTGTTTAATAAGCTTGTGAATATTTTTATACAGATAGCTGCCCTCTTCCTTTTCTTCTCTTGTTATATTTATTTTTGTTGTTAGTTCTTTTCTTCTTTTTATAAGAAGTTTTATTTCATTTGTAATAATGTTTCGTTTTTTAATGGTTTCCTTTGTAATACAAAGGCTTTCACATATTTTTTTTTATCTTGCTGTAAAAATACTCTACATCTTAATGCTTATCGCTTTCAGTGGTACTGACATTTTCGCTTAAATAGCTGAGGAACTGTTCGTTTTCTGTTGTTGTATTTGTTTTTATTTTTTTATTTATTATTTTTGTACTTTGCCCTGCTTTTTCTTGGTTTTGATATGGAGACAGTGCTTCTTATAAGTCTATGGTCACTAGGGAAGGACAGTCTATTTAATATCTCGATATTAGTTATATTATCTTTATTATTTGATAAAATGTAGTCTATCTGACTGTTTGTCATTTTAGGAGATATCCATGTCCATAAGTTTTTTATATTATATTTAAATAGACTGTTTGTAATAAATAGCTTATTTTGACAGCAAAATTGTAAGAGGGTTTCGCCTCTTCTGTCTCTTGTTCCGTAGCAGTAATTACCCAGTACTCCTTCCTCGCCAGTACGACGTTGTCCAATGCGGGCATTGAAATCGCCAAGTATAATTTGTTGTTTATAGCATTCTTTTCGAGCTTCTTGTAGTTGGTGATAGAAAGATATCTCGCAATCTTTAGAGTCAATGGTCGGTGCATGGACTTGAACAATAGAAAGTGCTGTGCTGTCAAACTTAAGGTTTAATATGCATATTCGTTCGGACACTGCAATAAAACTCTATATTTCGCTTATGTTTCTTTTCTATAATAAAACCAACCCCGTATTGACCTTTCGTTTCGCCATAGTAACAAAATATGTGTTCTTCATCTTCATCAATATTATAACCTGTCCTTCTTATTTCTGCAAGTTCATAGTTTATGATTACTGATGTCATAGTTTATTTTTGAAATTGCCAGTTTAAAATCAAGCAATCGTTCATTTGATAGCAGCGATCTTGCATTGTAAGTACATATGTAGAGTGGTTGGAGTGGAGGGTTTTGGTCTTTACATGTGGAGAGGTCGCTGCATTTTGTCAGTTTTTATTACTTTGTAAAGGTGTCACATTGTTTATTATGTTAGCCAAAGTAGGTGAGGAGTTAGGTGTTTCCTTGTTTGATTTTGCAATCATATTTTGTGCATTCCTGAATTTTGCATCTTAAATTGTTTTTTGGGACCAGGTTTTCTGAAATTGGTGTTGCCATAATTGATCTCTGGAGATTCCGATAGATTTTTCTTATTTTGGTTTCAGTTTTGTGTTTTGTTATTATGATTTTTCTCAACATCTTCTGGTATTATGATAAGTTTGTTATATCTCAGAAAAGGTATCCTTCCTTTATTCTTTCTTCTATTAGTTGTGTACTTAATTTTTTGCGTTCTTCTAGTATTTCAATTGGATAATCTTTACTGTAGTATGTGGTCCCTTCCAGTTTTTTCTTGTTTTTCAAAAGCTAAATTTGCATCCCCATGGTGGTGAGGTTACAATAGTTGGTCTTATTTTGTTAGTATCTTGTTTTTTCCCTAAACGTCTCACTTCAGCAATGTTCTCCTTACTTAAGCTGTTTATTTTCATTTCTTGGTTTATGATTTTCAGGATATTATTTTGCAAATCGAAAGTTTCTTTCATTTTCTTCCATTCCAAAGAAAATCAGATTTTTCTTTCTGTTTGTTCTTTCTAACTGTTGTATACGTCGACCCTGTTCTTCGATTTTTTGTTCCAGTGCGTTAAATTTCAATTCCAGATTTGCAAATTTTGCGTCTATGTTGTTATTTATAATTTGTGGGATGCCTTGTTTCATGTCTCGCATTTCATTAGTTTGTTCGTCAAGTTTATGTTGCAAGATTTTAATCATCGCTATAATTTCCTCCATTTTTTATAAGATAATGATAATTATTATCAGTATATGGATTTTAGATACTGCTGCCCTCTTCTTGACCAATCAGTTGGAAAGGTCCACTACTTGCCGCTAGATGGCACTATTATGAACACTTTTATTATTTGGGTACAAGAACAACAACAAGGGGGTCTTCCGAGCCGAAGGCTCGGGAGGCGCCAAGGAAAACCTCTTTGCGCCGGCTTTGTCTCGAGGCGCCCCTCGGTGTCTTCTTTAGGCGCACTGGCTACCTTTTATCCGGGCATTTGAGACCCAGTCGGTCCCCCTACTAGGGACTCGACCAGGTATAGTAGAGACCCTCTGCTGGCCTGTCATACACAGGGGCTATGTCGCGCAGGTGCTCGTGTCGGCTGTTGTCAGCGCGGTCGTACATGCGATGCGCGAGCCGAACCACGAACTCCTCCAAACTGGACATATGCAAGTCCCTGCGTATTGTTGAGTTGCGGACGAAGCACGGCGCGTGCGTAATCGCGCGCAGTGCCTTATTTTGCTGGACCTCCAGCTGGTGTTTTCTGGTGTTGGACAGGAGACCATATCACGCCGGCGAGGCGTAAGTCAGGCGGGAGCGGACATATAACTTATATATCTTAAGTTTTACCCGGAGTGGCAGACTTGAGCTTAGGACCGGCCGTAGCATGCCACTGGCCGACCTCGCATTACGAATTACGTAGGTTGCCATGTGAGCCATGCAGAGCTGCCCGCCTATCTGGCACTCCAGGTACTTGGCGGTACTGGTCGACTCCAGCGCCAGTCCTCGCAGGCTGAGTGGCGGCGGTAGGCGTCTCCGGGAGGTCATCAAGGCGGCAGTCTTGCCGACGTTGACGGACAACCTCCACTTGTCCAACCAGTCAGGCAATAGATCCAGCAGGTGTTGCATCTTCCGTGCTGCGTCTTCCGCGAACCAGGAAGAGGCAAAAAAGGCACTGTCGTCCGCAAATAGGGCCAACAGAGTTCCCTCTTCGCCCAAGGGCGAGGATCCCAAGTTCGGGATATCGTCGGTGTATATAGCATAAAGTGCGGGAGATAAGCAGCTACCCTGGGTCACTCCGGCTGAGATTGTTCTCAAAGGTGATTGCTTCCCCTCCAGATTGACACAAAAGGTGCGGCCCTCCAAAAAGGACGCTATCACCCTCACAGCCATTGGTGGGATGTTCCTCTCGAGCATTTTGTACAGGAGACCCACTGTGCCACACTCTGTCGAATGCTTTCTCCATGTCGAGAAAGACACCGACAGAGCAGCGGCCCCTGTTGAGCTCGTGTGCTAGGTAGTGCAGTACTCTCACAAGTTGGAGAGTTGTTAAGTGTCCCTCCCTGAAGCCGAATTGTTCCTTACGAAGCTCGAAGGTCGACCTCAGTCGTCGGAGGAACAACCTCTCAAACAACTTGGAGAGACTGGAGAGGAGAGTGATAGGCCGATAGCTAGATGGCGGCCTTCGGTCCTTTCCGGGTTTGGGGATCACAATCACCTTTCCGGTCTTCCACTCGGTCGGGAAGTGACCGGTCCGAAGTATCCCGTTATACAGGCGCGCTATAGCCACCATTGGTCGCTTGGGTAGGCGCGCCAGTTCTGTATTAGTGACGTCGTCCACTCCGGGCGACTCCTTCACCTTTAAGCGAACCGAGGAGTTGCGTACTTCTGCTGGAGAGATGAAGAATTCGCCGGGAAGCGGAGGAGGCACGGAGCTGCTGAATTCCCGCACTCTATGCGATACCATTACGTCATGGTCGGAATTTACTACAGGGAATGGCCGGAACTACGTCTCCAGAATATGACAGCACGATCCTGGGCGCTAGCACAGCGGTTCCCTTGGCTATCCAGTAATGGATAGATTGGGGTGGAGGCATTGGTGAGGCTTTTCGTGAGGCGGTAGAGGAAGTTAAGACTTTCCTCTTCGCTCAGTCCGTCCAGGAATGTCTCCCAGGAGGCTGCTCTGAAGGGGCGAATTTCACCACGGAGCTCTTCGGCTACCCGGTTGAGGTCTCTCTTGGTCGACGGGCAGCGCGAGTGAGCCCACTCTCGGTGTAGCGCGCGCTTCAATCGGAGTTTGCTCCGTAAGTTTTCGGGAAGAACGCTCCTGGTACGGGTGTCAGCGGGCACCTCCTTCGCGGTGGCCGCTTTGGCGGATTCGATGGCTGCCACCAGATAGGCGGCCGCCGCCTCGATGTCTTCCGGCGAGGATAGAGGTCCTGGCAGCCTATAATAGGTCTGCCAGTCGGTCCTGAATCGCGACCTGGGCAGCGCTCGACGTGTAGGAGCTGTGCCCACGATCACGAGTAACGGCAGGTGTTGAGTGTTCATGTCGTAGAGGGTCTCGAGGTGGATGGGAACCCTTATGCCATGGACAACTGCCACATCCAGCACATCAGCAGTATGGTCCCTGTGTGCCGGAATGTGTGTTGGAGAGTCAGGGCCGATGACCTCGTACCCGCCTCTTTCGGCATCTCTGTACACAGTATTCCCGGCGGTGTTAGCCACACGTGAACCCCAGCACTGATGCTTAGAAGACGGCGGATATCGCTCGTGTCAAGCCTCCCGCCTGGTGGTCGGTAGGAAGCATATACACGGAGCTCCTCACCGGGGAAGAAAAGCCTCACTCCAGAAGTACGGACGGTTGTAAACTCCACTTGTGCCAGCTCCTCGTGCACTATATCCCGCCGAACGAGGACCGCGGTACCGCGATAGGGTACGCCTGTAGACGATTCCTCGTCCCTGCGGTATACAAAGTAGCCGGGTACGCGGAGTCCTCTCCTTGGTGAGAGTTTAGTCTCGCCCAGCAAGATGATGTGTGCATCCTGTTCCTGAGCAAGAGTTCGGAGTTCGTCCGTACGTCCCTGGATGCCCCCAGGGTTCCAGTAAATTATGCGAAGGTTTCCCACCTCGCTGCCAACTCTAGGAGGGCGCTGATGACCCGCGTGGCCGCGTGGCGCATGTCCTCGCCAGCGGCCAAGGCCGTCAGCAGCTCCGCTGCCAGTCCTCTCAGGACTGAAGCGGGGTGTGGTCCCATCTCGGGGGGTGTCTGCTCGGTAACGCGGGCCGTCGCCCGGGACGCCTGTAAAGGGGGTCGTCCTTGACCGAGTGTAGATATTGGCCGCGTGCTCGTCGTGTCCCTTTGAGTAGGTAGATGGCCAAACTCTACCGCCTTCTTGGCTTGTGTAGAGTTGGCATTTGTGGTGTTGGTGTTGGTGGGCGTGTCCGCCGCCGTATTGGCATTGGCAGACTCCTTCTCTGGAACACTCGTTGTGTCAAGTTGCGAGGCCACGGCTGCTGCCATCATGGCATTTGTAGCGCGGCCTCGCTTTCCCGCCCTACGACGTCTCCTGTTAGGTAGAGCTGAGTTTCGGGGAGTCGGACCGTTCGCGGGCGCCATTAGACTAACGCCCTGTGTCGGTTCCGAAAAACAACTGGTGGAGGAGGTAGAGTAGCAACCGATGTCGTCATTGGCCGTCCCCCAGTTACTGCTGGAGGAATTTTCGGAGGCAAGGAAATGCCTCTTTTCCTCGCCTCTCGTCGCAGGACGGTACATTTTTGTCATTCGCAGTGTGGGGACGTCCGCAGTTGGCACATTTCAGGGGCGTGTCGCGTGGGCACTGGCTCGCTGGATGGAGCCCAGCACAACGTAAACAGCACACTTCCCTGTAGCAATTGACCGAGGCATGACCAAATTGCTGGCACCGATGGCACTGCGGCGGCACCTGAGCTCTTTTCCATTCCCGCACCTTCACTCCGGGGAGGTAGAGCAGTTCGCGTATGGCGTATAATGTCGCCAGTGCATCCTGCTCTAGGTGCGGGAATTGGACATAAAAGGTGGCATGGTTGCCCCTTTGCGCGGCGGTATACAACGCACATGCGTTGGGGCCACGCCGACCTTCTCTAGTCGAGCGGCTATTATAAGTGGGTACTCTGTATTCATGGGTAGTCCCCGAATAGCCACTTTGTGAGGTTTTTCTGTAGCCAATGTATATGTAAACCCAAGTTTGACCTTATCGGGATCTTCTTTAGCTGCTTCTGGGAAGTACTTTTGAACGACGCGAAACTCTTCAGGCGACTTTGGTGTAAACCGCATATTTTTCCCTTTAGGGTGTGCCTGGGGGGCCCTACCCAACAGTTCGAATAGTTTTCGCATGTGAATGGGCCAATCCACCAGTAGGTCCACCTCGAACGGAGGTACCTTGATGGCTGGTCCGGTGGCGGTTGTTGGGGGTCTTGGGGCGGCAGGTAGCGATGGGTTGTGGGCGGTGTTCATTGCTCTGGGCGGCGACGGTGCTTTTAACGCTGTACTGTAGCTTGTCGCGTCTGGAGACGGCAATCTGGAGGACGACAACAGCGGGGGACTGGGGGTGCGAGCGCAAGGGGAGGGGCCGAGTGGGAGTCTATGGGTCTCCCTGTAAGAGGTATCAAATGTTTCCTCTAGCGGCCTTTTTGCCGCTCTACTTGTGGTAGGCTGAGACCCAATATCAAGATAGCAAGTCTCGTCATCGTCGGACGGCGGACCTACTTGTACGTCGGCGCACGCGGCGGCCGCCGCTGTGGTCGCTGTATCTAAAATTAAATTTAAATTCAAGCCGGGCGGGATAGTAAGTGGTTTGTAGACACCCGCCGACGGCTGTATTGTAGGTATGACTTGTGCTTGTTTGGAGGTCGGTACTTTAGGTATAGCACCCCTACCACGGCCTATGTCAGCCGACCGGGGGAGTTAGCACAGATTTTGACAGCGACACTTTCGTTTTCGGTCGAACGAAAGTTTGTCAGCGTTGCCAGTTCACGTGGTTTTGCTTAGATCTTAGATTTTACCGTTAACTTTAAAATCTTAAAGTAAATAAAGTTAAAATAAAAAATACGTTGATCTACGAACTTTTCATATGCAATTTTTACAAATTCTACGTTTATTTTAATAATATAAACTTATATAATTTTCTAGACTATCCTACGTCTTTTTCAAAATCCGAGTTGGCAACTCTGCACGGCGTACACTCTGCGGCAGCCGCGAAGCAAAGAACTGTGAACGCTATGCCTTTAGCAATAAGTTCAAAATTCTACCAAAACTATTTCCGCTAAGAAACTGGTTTGGTGTTCACTGTTCTCTTAAAATGAACCATAATGCTATATACATTAAATTGATATTGTACTGACTGACATAATAAGGTGTGACGTGTGACGTCAGAGTCGATCGGAAGTTGCTTGTGTCAATGTATGCTACGGATTTGTCTTCAAAACGAAACGTTTATGTCCAACAAGGACCGGCCAGAGAAAGCCCGGGCCGAGAGGTCCGGCCCAACAATGTGCGTGCAAATTCCGTGTACTTGTCTTTGTCCGGCCCAACAATGTGCGGGCAAATTCTGTGTACTTGTCTTTGCCCGGCGTAGCAAATTTGCACGCACATTGTTGGGCCGGACCTCTCGGCCCCGGGCTATCTCTGGGCGGTCCTTGTTGGACATGAACGTTTTGGCCTGTTCAAGGCCATTCGACCGAAACGAAAGTGTCGCTGTCAAAATATATGCTAACCCAGCAGGGGGCCGATTCTCGCATTTGTAGACATTTTGTCGAACGATAGAGATTAATGCGAGTACGACACGTGCGCAGAGGGTTCCGTACCATCAAGTATTGTCGTCACGAACTCTAGACTCACGGATTTGTTGTAAGTACCTACCTACATTTTTCATAAAATAATTACTTACTGAAATTTCTGAAATTTTTTTTCATTATTTTTATTTTTCATATAAATCTTGACAAGTGAGTAGGTACTAATTATTCCCATATTTTTCATATTTTTTTTCATAGTCCTGAAAATTCCTGATAAACTTTTCTTTCACATTTTCCTTTCATGCAAATTTATACTAAGCAATTAATAATAACGCATATAAAAACAATTTTATTGTTTTCATAATGGACAACATTTCATTTTTTTAATCACCCATTTTTGTTACTTAAATTAAAAATATATTAAAAAATAAGTTACACGTATTTTTATATTTTATTTTTGGTTGAGTTTTTATATTTTTAATTTAATTATGAATTTTTATAAATTCTGAGGACTTATAAACTAAAAACCTTAGCTAGGACTAAAATTAAGAAATATAAACTGTCACCCAAAGAAAGTGACTGATAGTGTCAGTCAAGCCACAGAGTATACGTTATAGAAATGCAAAGAGTATAATATACCGTGTTCCAAATAGGTGTTGCCGTAGCCGGAACTCAAATCGCCTACAATATTATTCATAATGTATATAATAATACTAGCTTTTGTCCGCGGTTTCACTCGTAAATATATTTCCTGTAATTTCCCATTCGAAACTAGCAAAACTTCCAAAAAATATTATATAAAAGAAGTATTTTTATAATTATATTTAAAGAATAATTATTAATTTAGCTTCAAATGGAATAAAAATGGGTAAAATTAATAGAAGGCAACACCTGAGTTCAATAACTAACAACGCTGCCAACAGACATTAGTATTTTTAAATTAGAGGGTTAGCACAGATTAGGGCATCTATTAATCCTTAATTTTCAATATTTCAGTATTTTTAAAATAACTCGAAAATTAAAAGATATAAAAAATAAAAAAAAATAAACATAAGCTTTCTAGCATGTAATCTCCAAACGGTTTTCGAATTTTGGTATCTTACGAAAAATGAAATGTTGTCCATTCCTGAAAATTCCTGAAAAACATTTTTTAATACTTTTTTTGTAAATACCATACAAAAGCAATTAGTTGTACTTTTTCATATATCCTGAAAATTACTGAAATCTGTTTTTGACAATGTGAAAAATGTGCTAATATGTACGTCGGGGTTTTAAGAGCTCATATCTCCTAAATATTTACCAAATAAAATATATTATAGAGAGGTTAAAACAAGTCCATGCGACATTAATGTCGACTACAAAATGACCACTCGACACCATGTCGTGCGCTAGGAATAGAGATACGTCTAAAAAACATGGCGGATTTCAAATGACGTAGCTGTCAACATCTTGTAGTAGTTATTATATCTAACGTGAGACAAAACGAGTAAAAACAAGTTTATTCCTCGACATACGACATCCAACTCTATCGTTTCCAAGAATTAACTTTTATAAAAAGCAGATATTTTTGTGATATTTTGACGTAGAGATTTCTCTAATTCGACTAAATGTACGTTGATCGCGTGCCGGCCTCTCCTAGTCTGGCGGGCGGTGGCGGATCGCTTGATGTCTCTTTTCTTTGTCCCTTGGTGGGAGTGGTGTGTACATGACCCCTCCTGCCATGTAACTTTCTGTCATTAGTTCGCTATTCCAGCGGGTTCCGGGGTAGCGATCAGCGAGTATTTGCTGCGCTCTTTGTGAGGCAGTGAGCGGCGCTTCCGACAACATAACAGGTGCCGCGCGGTGGTGTCCCGACATGGCAGCCGTAGTGACCGTCGTAGTCGTAGTAACTAAGGCCAAGAACGGTGCACTGCAACAGGCGGCCTCGGTAACAGTATCCTGCTGGTCGCGGGGTTGGGGGGGGATCACGATAGATTCGTGTCCACTCGGTGTTTGTTCAGTCGACTTCGGCTTGCGGGCGTAGGTACGGAGCTCACTTGCCTCTTCACGGCGGGGGTTGGGGGGAGACTCGACCTCCGATGTTGTTGCAGGCCTCCAGTAGCGTTCCAAAGGACCCGAGGTGTTTCATTCTATATACGGCCACTCCCTCGCACTCTAGGAGTATGTGAGCAGCCGTTTCTTCAGTCAGCATGCAAGCCCTGCATAGCGGACTATCTGTAATGCCAATGTTATATAGGTGTTTGTTAAAAGGACCATGACCAGTGATGGCTTGAGTCACCGATCTTAGTTGGGTTCTTTTTAGTTTCAAGATCTTTTTTGAGAGTCTTGTGTTTATGGTTGGTAGAGCTGCCCTGGTTTGTCTACATTCCATAAGATTATGCCATTCGAGATTGTGCATGCATTTTGTTCTCTGTTTGAGTTGTGATGTAAACCAGCCGCTAGGCAGGGGCACTAGGGGCTCGGGGCCAATTACAGTCATGCTTGCACCAGCTCTCGCTAGCTCATCCGCCGCGTCATTTCCGCGGGAGTTGCTGTGTCCTTTGATCCATTGTATCGTTAAGGTGTTGTTATGGTTACATACCTTGTTTAGTGCTGTATGACACTCAAGTATGAGACCTGATTTAAACTTATTACTTACCAGGGCCTGTAGGACAGATTTACTGTCCGACAGTATGCGAATAGACTGGTTGATTACTTTCCTCTTGGTTATCGTTAGGGCCGCTAGGCAGATTGCCATACATTCTGCTTGGAAGACTGTATTGTTCATGCCTAGCGGTGTGGAAGTGCGCATATGTAGGTCATCTGAGAAAACCCCAGATCCAGTGCCAGACCTTGTCTTTGAACCGTCCGTGAATATTCTTAAGTCCGACATATTTAGTCCGTCTTCTACTTCCTCAGACAGCTGTATCTTATATTTCTTATCAAAAATATACTTTACCGGTATTTTGTCATTTTTGGATTCTGCTAGTGGCAGATCAGACATTAATGTTTCCAAAAGTGAGGTGTGTGTGGTACCAGTATGTTTCCATAGACCAAGTGATTTCAGTCTGTATGCTGATGCCGCTGCCTCCTGCTGTATAAACAGGTGCAGTGGTGGGATGTTAAGCATAACTTCGAGAGCTGAGGTTGGTGTAGTCCTCATACAGCCGGTTATGGCCATGCAGGGCATCCATTGCTGTAGTTTGGATTTTAAAGTAGTCAGTCGTGTGCGTGCCCACCATACAACTGCTCCATAGCATAGTATAGGCCTAATCACAGCAGTATATAGCCACATGCATATTTTGGGGGTAAGTCCCCACTTTTTCCCCATCATCCTGCGGCTTTGCCAGAAAGTTATACTTGCCTTATTTATTTTATTGTCTAGATGCTTGTTCCAGTTCAGTTTACTATCCAGGATGACACCCAGGTATTTTACATCACTAGATAGTTTCAGTTCCGTATTGAATAAGGTTGGTAGTTTATACTTACCCAGATTACGTTTGTTAGTGAACATCACCAATTCAGTCTTTGTGACATTCACCGATAGCTCGTACTTGTGGCACCATTTTTCTACTGTGTGCAGAGCAGATTGCATGACTTCGCAAATGGTGCCGGCAAATTTACCTGATATTAGGATAGTGAGATCATCAGCGTATCCAATTGTGTAGAAGTGTTTACCATTTAGTGACGCGATGAGATCGTTTACCACAAGGTTCCACAGGAGTGGCGATAGTACGCCTCCCTGTGGACAACCCTTGGCCACCATGGCTCCTCCCTTCAGATCTGTATTGGACCTAATTACTCTTTTGCTTAGCATGTTGACGATCCAATCTGTGATAGCCGCATCGACATTGTGCCTAGTCAGCGCGGTTTTGATGCTAGAGAAGCTTGTTTTGTCAAAGGCCCCTTCGATGTCAATGAAAGTGCCTAGACATAGGCCTTTGTCAGTTAACGCCTCCTCGATTCTACCAACTACTCTGTGTAGCGCAGACTCAGTGGATTTACCAGAGGAGTAAGCGTGTTGGTTCGGGTGCATAGGTACCCTTAATAGATTGTTGTCCCTGATGTCTCTGTCGATTAACCTCTCCAGCGTCTTTAGGATAAACGATGTGAGACTGATGGGTCTGAATGATTTGGCATTAGTGTAGTCACTTTTGCCCGGTTTGGGGATAAAGATTACTTTAACTTCCCTCCACAGTTTAGGGATATATCTTAGTGCTAGGCATGCTGTCAGGATGCGTGTTAGTCTACAAACTACCGGATCCCCACCCCATTGCATAAGTGCCGGGAAGATTCCGTCCAGGCCAGCAGCCTTGAAAGGTTTGAAGCTGTTGATAGCCCAAAGTGTTTTTTCATAGTTTATCACACTTTCAGCCGTAGTCCAGCTTACTGTGGTTGGTGTAGTTAAACCCTCCTCCCAGAGCGTTTCTTTTACCAGATGGCAGCCGGGAAAGTGTGTTTCTAGCAGTACCCTTTGTGCTTCTTCTGGTGTGTTAGTAAATGTATTGTCAGGTTTACGTAAAGAGCCTATGTCATGGTTCACTTGACTGTATAGTATTTTCCTTACCCTGTTGGCTTGTTCGTTGGATTCAACATTTTCACAAAAAATTTTCCATGAACGTGTTCTGAAGAATCTAATACGTTTTTTATATTTTTGTTTTGTTACCTTGTAGTTATCCCAGTCGAACTTGTCACATGTGTTCATGGCCCTATTAAAGAGCTTCCTTACCTTCTTCCTCAGTCTTTCCAGTTCAGGTCCCCACCAGTTATATTGGCGGTCACCGCTGGAGTCCTTAGGGTAGGTCAGGGGACAAGTTGAGTGATAGCAATCAGTTATACTTTTTGTCAACAGGTTTATCTGTTTTTCAATTAGTTCAGTGGTTACCTCCTCGTCAGACAGATTAGTTTTGAGGAGCGTACGTTCTAGTAGTTCAGCATACCTCTTCCTGTCTGTTTTGAGTGGGTTTCTGTGTGGTGCTGTAGTTTTATTTTGTACCTGTATATTATATTGGATCCATCTATGGTCAGAGCAGGATGCCTCGCTTGAGACATGCCAACCCGAAATAAGGTTTGCCGCTCCGTAGGTGGCCAAGGTAAGGTCTATTATGGTTTTGCTACGTCTGGTAACAAATGTAGGTTCCGAGCCCGTATTGATTACATCCAAAGCTGTGGTAGATAGGTATTCTAGAAGTGACTTACCTCTACAGTTTGTGTTTGTACTACCCCATAGAGTATGGTGTGCATTTGCGTCCGTAGAAATTATAAGATCATACTTACTAATCTCACAGTGATTGATAAGCCGCACCATTTCCGGTGGTGGTGGGTTTTCATTTTCTGGCATGTAAACCGTTGCTACAATTAGGTCCTGCAGGCACGTCCCACGTATAGACGGGAGTTTCACTGCACACAGGTCCCTAGTGCAGAAATCGTTCAACGGTTGCATATTTATGTTTTTAGATACATAGATACAAGTTCTGGGTAGGGATTGCATATCAGCTATTATCTTACCTTTCATATTGCCAAGTCCCTGGATTCTTCCTGTTTTGCTAATCCACGGCTCCTGGATTAACGCAATCGAAGTGTCTGTTACCTCAAGCCATTTCCGCAGTTGAGCCGTGGCGGTCATGCTGTGGTTGAGGTTTATTTGTGTAATGGTACATTTGTTGGGGAGGGTCTCTTTTAAACGTCCGAGCCCTCCTCCTCCACAATACGTATGTTGTCCATCACTCCCATCCATTCATCGCCGCTGTCTGGGTTACCGGTAGATGTTATGTCCATACCCTCGATCGGCAATGGGGATGTCGCTGGTCCTGCCGGGTTAGCAACAGGTACCTCGCTCTGTGGTGTTTCCTCGTCTACTTTAGCGGGTTCTAGGTCTTGTCCGGGCAAAGGGGGAGTGGTCACAAATGACTCCAGGAGGTAGGTCAGACGCCTCCCCCTCTGCATCAGCGGTTCAATGACCGCCTCCGGAATGCCCACTATAATGAAGGTGGAATCCTTACATTTATTCGAGGAGTAGAGCTGCCATTTGTCAACCTGAGCCCATCGGTTTTGTATCTTTAGGTGCAGCCCCATCTCCTTGAAGCTCTCGTCACCGGGCATAAAGATGCCGCATCTCACCCGTTTAAATAGGTCGCAAGGTCTGACCACCTTTAATCTAACATCCGGTTGTATTGTCAGACCTTCAACCTTCTTTTTTACCCAATCTAGGGTTTCTTTGTTTGCGCACAAGAGTTTCAGGGCCCCATCTGAATAAGAGGGTTTGCCTGTGAACTCAGGTTGTGCGACTTCAACTGATGGATCTTGTTCCATCAGATTGCTGATCCTTATGTTGTCCGCACGCAATGCCTCATGTAGGGCCTTTTGTGCGAGGGTCGATTGCGTGCCGTTCAACATACCAGTGCCGTCCGTCACAATGCACGCTATCAAATCGTTTTTAAGGGCCATAGCGTAGTTGCCGGTCGGTTGTCTGATAAAGGGCTCAACCTTCGCCTTTTTGTGGTCACCTCTAGGGGAGTTGGTGTCGTCTAGGCGAGCCCTTTTGGTGTTTGGTTTCACCGTCACATTTTTGCTACCTTCCGTTCCCGACACTGGCTCCCTGCATACCCGCGGTTGACTCGGGCCAGGTCCAGCATCGGTGACTTGGGTATTTTCTGTTTTCCGGTCCTTCCGGGCTTTTCGGAATCTTTTCCTTTGCCTGGCGTTCGGTTTTTTTATAAATTCCCTTCCGACGGTCTAACTGCCCTCTTGTTTGTGGGGTGTACTCTGCCGGATTTTTGGTTTAACTATGGTCCATGATTCCCCTAGTTCTTCGTCCAGGGGGATTGCAGTTCCTGCCGATGTTGTTGCAGTGGCTGCTACCATAGTTTTTGCTTGCGGACACATCGGTTTGCTCGCCACGTTGGTTGTGGGCTGTCCCGTAGTTTTCCGTTGCGTGTTTTGATGGCTAGGCCCTGCAACAGGAGTTCCACTTTGGGGTTTCCCCTTTAGCTTTCCTCCCGTCACTATTGGCTTCGCCACGGCACTCTGCCCAGGGACACGAGGTTTGCCTGCGGGTGAACCCGCCAACAGTTTACCTGTAGTCCCCGGAACAGACTGTGCCGTTTTCTCATGTGTTTTCCTGACGGGTTTGCCAGGGTTTTGATTCCCCGACACATTCCCCGTTTCTTTGTTTAATATACCTTCGTTTGGTTCCATTTATTGATGTAGTTTAAATTCGTCAACCAGGCTTCCCACCCTCCATGGAGCCCTCAAATGGGAGTGTCGTTACATTAGGATTACCTGGTCGATATAGCTGTGAAGGTTGGCGGATCAGCGCGACATCAGGAGCTCGGAGTAAACGACAGAGACGGGTCGGTATGTAGCCCGCCAGTGCCCGTCCACAGCCTTACCCCTTCAGCTTGGCCTACCCCCATCCACAGCACGTCTTGAAACCCTCCCCCAGCTCACCTGTGACCCTCTGACGGGGCACTCGGCCATTTCCCCCACGGTGGTTAGCCGAGAGGGCTACCGTTTAGCCTGAAATTAGGGCCAAAGAGGGCGTGTTGCCTACGGGGGGACGCATCCCCTTTTCAGCTCAACCCCCCAGGATCCCGTCATCCCTGCGTACGGCGTTCAACTGCACAGGTCCTAGTGCAGGTAGGTGTTGAATGTACCTGCATCCGAACACCCCTACTGAGCCCGGAAGAGAATTGAGAGGGCCACATATTGTGTGCCATATATACATAAACTAGAGTACAGGTGGGACAAAAACTAAGAAGGCCACGGAATAGATATATACATGGATATGTAGTTATATATTATATACATTATTTATATTATACACATAAAATAAGGGTTGTGGTAGGGATATGATTTGTAAAGGGTGGGATGTGTTTAGGGAATTAGGGAGAAAGAAGAAGGGGGCTGTTTTTAGGTATGGGAATCGCCAAGCTATTTCAGTTGTACCTATTTCTGAGGGAATTAGGCTTATAACAGGCAGCAACCACGTGAAGGATAACGCTTGACTTGCACTGGGAATGTGTGAAGCACTATTACCAGGGCCAATTGCTAGATTACCTATTGGGAATTATAGGTAAAATAGGTGCAGACCCATGTCACACTGCATTGCGTTGTCATGGACCTACCCCCGCCCACACCACCCTCCGCTACGACCGAGGGGTGGAGCGGGGGTGGGGGGCGAGCCTCCGCTTTTCGGACGGTAGGCTCGCCATCGCGGACCGGGCGCTTGGTCCGCGGTTCTCGCGAGACGGCCGGCCCGGGGATTCTGGACGCACCATGTACTATGGGCGCCGCAGAGTCGCGCGGGCCGTCCCGCGAGTTCTGGTTACCGGCCCGAATCGCCGGCCCTCTGGGTTTGATATCGGAGGGCGGCGGGTCCGCCATTGAGCGGGCGGACTTATGAAATATAAATAGGTACTTAAACTTACATAAAAATAATACATAATAATATATACTTAAATAAAACTTTAGACATTCACAAACAATTCAAAACAAAGAGACTTTCTGGTGCCTGAGGTGAGGTGGGAGGGAATTTTCTCCACAGCCGCAGGTGGAATGCGGGTAGTAGGAAACTGTTTTTTTTTTATATTGTGGAGATGAAGCAGCAGGACGGAAGACCTTCGGCTGCTGTAACCGCACAGGGGCAAGCTAGGAGATCCCACGATGTCTTCGCTCGATCCCGGACGGCCCGCACACGTCGGTCGTACAAGGCACACGCTGGCCCGACGGCGGGCGCTCGCACTCGGCGGCGGACCGGAGACAGAGTTCCCAGTCCGCTGATGAGGGGGCTCCACCCGTAGACCGCGCACGTTGACTTGCACGACGACCTAGGTTGTCACCGTTAGGTATCCTGTCGTCTGCGCTTCTTCAGGTGAAAATCTGTATTCGAGCCAAGTAGATATTTGGGTACGATAATATATTTTTCTTCACTGCTGCCCTCTTGTAGTGATAAGAGGAAACACTTTGAGTATGGGTAATTATCAATATCTGTCTTTCCAAACAAAGTTCCTCCACTCGCCGCAAGATGGAGCTATTTATGAAATTAAATATTATATCGGGTATGATTATTTTTCCATTTTTATAAATATACTAGCAGTTTCAATGTTTTTATTTTATTCTTTTAACACTTTTACTCGATTTTGTCACTGTTTCTTATAAAGTTATACACTTCTTTGATTAATTGAATCACAATCTAACTTTTTATTACCTAACGTTTTATCACTTATAGTTATTTCACACTATTGTAATTTTAATGTAATTAAAAGTACAGAGACAATGTTAACTGTAGCACACCAGCGCTATTTAAATCGTTGTAATTTTTCAAGAAAACCATCTGAGAGTTCAACATTTTTAGAATTAGATGGGAAATATTATTTTCTTTGGATTGCCACAAAGTTTTTTCCGGTTTCTAGATGGAGGGCCAAAGACGTTACCATGAATATCTCGGGTTCTACTCAACCAAATTGGACTCACAAGGGCTCAAAATATTTGTCATTTCATACTCTACGATGTGAAAATTTTGATTTACGAATAAAATTCTAACATTAAATTTTTTTGATTTTTCAGAGGTCCGAAATTTTTAGAGTGGTCTCAAATCAAGGTTTATTATCCAAAACGTCGTAGGGTTGTTTTTTTAGGTAGCATTTATCAAAATCTAGAAGCTTCATTTTGAATTTTTTTAATACTTATTTCTTTTTTTAGCCCGTAATCGCGAATTTGCTGATTTTCCAAGATGACCGATTTTGGTGCTAAAAAAAGAGTGGTCTCAAAACAAAATTTTGTCAGAAAGAAGACAAAAATACTATGTTTCTACATATACACGTTATTTTCCCGTAAATATACTCTAAAAAAATTCCACGAAAAAAGCAGTAAATGGGCCATAGCTATAAAAGCACAAGGTATGGATTTTTTACTATTTTTCCCTTTATCAGCTCACCAAAATACATAAGAAACCATCAAAAACTTGGAGTGCCAAAAAAAAGTGATCTTTTTCCTCTGTTGACTGGCGTAATGGCGATGGACGATTATTTATGATTTTCCAGGTTTGTCATGAGTCGAGCATTGACTACCTGCTACATGACTTTGCACAGAACTGAGGTGACTATTTTTTTAGGGATCGGTTGCACATTGGTCACCACAGATTTTCTATACAAAAGTGAGATGTGCCATTCGAGCAAGAATGCCACGTAATGACGTGTCTCCGATATAAAATTCGCTAATTTGAAATACCCGTGCACTATGATCAATCAGCTTCAAGATACTACACGTACACGTGGCAAACAATACCAATACGGCGAATGTGGTGCTTTTATTGAGCTGGGAACTAGTTGATAACTTATATCGATAAAATTGTCTATAAATGATGGTTCCTCTGACCGTCTAAGGAAGCATCGGTTGTGGGTACTGAGTAGTTATTAACAGTTAGTAATTAAAAATACATATTTTGGCATTTACACTAATATTGTTTATTCATAAAATAAAAGAATACTAAACACAAACACATAGAGAAATATGAACACACACATTTAAATGACAATAGTATTTTTATTAATTTAATTTATTTTAATGTAAATATATAAGTATCGATCTTATGCTCATATTAATTTTTTTAAGGATATAATAATTTCTCAACGTTTTCTCACAGACATATGACGAAAATCGGTTCAGTAGTTTTTTTCAGAAATTCAGTAATTTGTCCCTGTTTACGGCTGAAAATTATGTATGAGAGAAAAGCCAACGGTTGCTATTGACACGAAGTTGTAAATTTTTGTATCGACGTTGGTCTAGCCGTTAGACTCTAACAGACTCTAACACTCTTATTAATAAACTCGAATTAGCGACGTATTAACTAAACTGTATTTCGTCTCCCTCTAACAAATATGAAATTCATTATGATAGACGGAGACGAAATGCAGTTTAGTTAATACGTCGCTAATTCGAGTTTATTAATAAGAGTGTAACGGTTAGACTCTAACGGCTAAAGGTATGGGGTTGCACATGGTTCAAACCTCATCCACAGCAGTATTTTTATTTTTTTCGTAATTTTTTTTTTAATTGCGTTATTATTTGTCTCTCAGGCAGGGCAGCAAAATCACTTAAAAGGTAAAAATAAATTTAATTTAAAAAAAAGTGTACCGACTTCAAATATTTGCACTGAAAAGTAAGAAATAATAAATATTTCGTCGTAGAATTTGAAGACGGTTGGTGCCAAATAGAAACATCTTAATTCCCAAATTCACTAATCTAGAAAATTCGTTAGGACCTGCGATCATCAGTACATACAAACATAGATAATATTTAACAGATCTTCATCTTATACATTTATTGTTTTTCAATTTATACATTTTTGCATTCGCTGGAATCATTGTAAAAAGCAGTAGGACCTGTCTTCCTTAGGGATCTCTTCAATGGCTTCAATGTAATACGCTTAAAATACGCTTCCGTGACCTTAGCGGAATGTGAGAACACGTTATCGTGGTGAAGGACGACATTGCTGCGAGTACGCTTTTCGCAAATTTTTTTAAGACTGGGCAAGCAAGCGATCACTGTCCTTTGGTCTTCAAGCGACACTGTTGTGTAATGTTCTGATTTGCCGAAAAAAGAAGCAACCATTTTCTTACCAATACTTCGACTTTTCTTAACTTTTATCGGCAGGTATTCAAAAGTTTCCTTCTGCCGACTGGCTTTTTCTTTCCGGTTCAAAGTAGTACACCCATGGTTCGTCACCTGTCACGATATTATAGACAGCCAATAACTGTCCTCCGTTTTTTTTTTTTTTTCTTCACGGGTTGCTTTACAGCTCCCGAAACCGTGTTACGGTTCCAGGGTACCCCCCAGCGGAAGACCTAGTCTCCCTCGTTTAGCCGATGGTATTTGTGAGGCTATATCTAACGAGTGGCTAGTTCTGTTGAGATATACTTATTTAGGTGGAAAAGCCTCTAAGTGTGGTTTGTCGGATTATGTACATAATTTTTAATTAAAAAACCCATTGGTACTTATCCGGGATCGAACTCGGGGCCTGTCTAGTAAATACCAGACGTCTTAACCACTCGGCCACCGACGCACCTTTAAACTCCGTTAAACTTCTTTATTATTGTACGGCACCACTCGACACGCAGTCATTTCTGGTGCAAAGTACAAAGCTTCCGAACCTTCAGATGCACATGTAAAATGTTTTGCACTTGGCCATAGATTAAATAATAATTGAGTTGGCTTATTCCAATATTTCCAATGCCTTTACAGTACGAATTTGCTGACAAGTATTTTTTTGTCAGTTTTATTCAGTTGTCGTACGGTATCAATACTGGATTCTGTAACGGCAGCTCGTGCAGTCTCCGGCCGAACTTCACGTACATCGTCATGGACATAATCACGTCCACGTCTAAATTCTCCGAACCACGAATACACAGAGCTGCGACATGAGGCTTTAGATTGTCGGTTCACTCTTGACAGAGCGGTCGTGGTCTTCATGTTGCAGCAAGATTTCGGGCAGCCGTGATTCGTCTCACGATGCGGCGCCACCCCTCTCTGTCGGCTGTGACACGTGTACACTCGTGCAGTGGGCCGCCCACCGCAGATTTAATCTAGTCAGTCCATCGCATGGGTGATCTGCTGCGTGTTCTTGTGCCCTCGACCCTACTCTGCACGACAAGGCGCTCTATGGAGTCGTTGTCCCGCCGCGACACGTGTCCAAAGATTTGGAGTATCCTAGTCTGGACTATGGCTGATAAACGCTGCCTGATGTCAAGTTCCTGGAGTATCGATACATTGGTGCGAAATTCTGTTCACGACACTCCAAGTATTTTTCTCCAGCACCACATTTCCAGGGCGTCTATGTTCTTCTCAACTTCTCTCAGCGTCCACGTCGCAGCGACGTACAGGAATATGGGGAACACCAGTGACCGGACGAGCTTATCCATAGCAGACCTAGTTATGGCCATGCGGCGCTTGACTTCGTCCACGCAGCCACCGTTGTTTGAGATCAGCGCATATGTATGACTGAAAGACATCACAATCCTCCAGTTGTTGTTTCGGTCGATAATCATCATCTTCGTCTTGCTTCTATTTATTCTCAAACCGAATGCCAAGCTGACGAGTCCCATCTTGGAGATCAATCGCCGCATGCAATACTAGTTGCGAACATCGTGGTGTCATCCGTATTGCGTAGATTTGATATTCTCACACCTATTGATACACTGTATAGATAGATGTATATAATCTCTCCGCTTCTGTTTAACATTACAACTTACAGCCCTGACGAACGCCTGCACTAGGGTGGAAGTCGTTTGATAATACGCCATCTGTTTTCACGGAAAGATGCACAAGGTGTTTGGGTGTGCCGATATCAAGAAGGGACCTCCACAGCACCGGCCATTTCACTGAGTCAAACGCCTTGGAGAAGTCAACAAAGGATATGTATGTCGGTTTGTTAAATTCTCGAGCTTTCTCAATAATTTTGCGCACTATAAAGATTTGTTCCCGAGTACCCTTTCTCTTTACAAACCCAGCCTGTTCAGGTGCAACTCTTTAGATAAGTAGGTATTTAGTCTAACACATGCAATAATATTTTACTAGCATGCGATATCAGTGCAATCAGACGGTAGTTGATGCACTTCTTTGTTGAACCTTTCTTGTGCAGTGGAATGAAGGCAATATGAGCCTATTCCTTAGGTCAAGTTTCCGTTTGCCATATTTTGTTACAGAGGGTATGAAATATTCGTACACCCTATTTACCTGTGGCTTTAATGGTCTCGACCGTCTCGATTGGGATGGCGTCTTTTCCGGTGGCCTTGCCATGCTTTTCGACCTCCTCCTTAAGGATGTCTAGCTCCATGTCTTCATTAATGGGTTCCGTAGGAGCAAAGTCCTGGGATTGAGGGTCCTCATATAGCGACTGGCAGTACTCCTTCCACGCCTCGGATACCCCACCATACCCCGACAGTTCTCAATAGCCCAATATTTTGTGATGAAGTCCCTGGACTCATTTTTGTCACTATGGGCCTCGATTTCTTCGCAAGTTTTGCGTAGACTGGCGTTTTGGTGTCGCCTGCAAGCTGCTTGAAGCTGCCTAGCTAGACAGTTGGTTTATGTTTCTGACATCAGCCCCCGATGCTTTCATACTACGTCGTTCCTCGACCAGTGCGAGAGTACCGTCACTCATCCATTGTTGACGTCTTCGAACTTCTGCTTGGTGGCTTGGAATCGGTAATTGCGCGTTCAATCAGTCTCATTGCTCTATCCCAAAGCTCATCTGGATTCTTTATTTCTAGATCCACATCCACCCATTCAGTCCAATTTTGTTTCAGTGCCTTCAGAAATTTTGAGCTGTCTTTCACTTCGATTCTTGCCTGTTTATCGAGTTTTCTAGCTGCTTGTAGTTTGAGATGCATTATGGAGATTGGAAGTTGGTGATCCGACCAGTCCGCTCCTGAAAGAGTGTGAGCATTTCTGATTGAGGTTTGCTAGCGTGACCTAATCAATATGTAGTCGATTTGGTTTCGATACTGTCCATCAGGTGACGTCCTGATCAATATCAAGTTTTGCATGACTTTCAGAACATCAGTACAAAGAAAGATATAAAAAGATATAGAATAATAAGTAAATAATAAATAAGTAAATTGGATTTTTATCGATGTTTTTTCCATTGTAACCATATAACTTTTTTACACCATCTTAAAGTAGAGGTCTCAACGAATAAAAGCCTTTCTGAAAATTTAAAAAATAAAAAAAACATTGATAGAAAATTGGGCCTTTTTTTTCACTTAAATTCGTAGAAAAAAGAATTTAATGGCTTGAAAAAAATTGCAGCTTATATAAAACATAAAAATGTACGTTTTCACCAAATTTAATCAAAATCGGATAATTTTTGTGAATGATAGGGAATTTAGGTTATGTCAAAAAATTGTTCAAATAAAAGTTGTAGATTTTTAAAGTTCCTATTTTATTTAAATTACTTACTGGTTTTATTTAGATTAGGTACTTGCATTTTTGAGTAAAGCACTATACAAGCCTTGGCCCACTATGACTGCTTCGCTGGTCACGCTATGATTGCCTCGAGCTAGCCTAGCTACACTCTAGGCCTTCCAGCTTGGCCATCATTGCAGCCCTTGCTGTCCTCGCTGTAAAGGCCTCGACCTACGGTCTTGGCCTTTATCTTAGCTCGTCCATCAAGTGCTGCACGCTGACCGCGCTGTGTCGGCCTGGAGCTGCGCTGTCGGCCATCATCAGCGCGACCAGCAAAGTAGTTATTATAGACCGCGGCAGTAATGTACTATTGAAGGAGCGCTTCTATGGCCGCCTGAAAAAAGTACTGAATAGTCTTTTATCAGGCGGGAATAAAGTGCGTGCCTTTAATGGTTGGGCCATGCCTGTCTTATTGTATTCCTTAGGCATACTCAAGTGGACTCAAACTGAACTGAATGTAGACAAGGGCTTTACCCCGTTATCCTTGGCTAAAGAGAACTAGCACAAACCTGTAGTACTGAGTACCAATGACCGCAACGAGGTATGGCAGAGCAAGGAGTTACAAGGAAGGTTCTACAAGGCTCTTCGTGGTTCTGATTTTGACTTCCGTGTCCTGGCTACGCTTCGGTGATCTCTTTGGAGAAACCGAAGGTTTTCTGTGCAATTATGGACGAAGTTGTCAAGGCGAATAACTACCGGAAATACATCATTAAGGACGGCACGGCTGACATCTGTCGAGCATGCCACCGTCCCGGAGAGTCAATCAGAAATGTTCAGTTCAAATCAGAAATGAAACTCAAATTACTAGATTTATAGTCGTTTTGTTGGTTTTTGGTTTTTTTTTTGTATTCATTAAGTGAAATTATCTGTTTAATTTAGTTGATTTGTTTTGTTTAGTTTTGTTTGATTTAGTTAATTGTTTCGATTGTTTTTGTATTTACTTCTTGATATATATTGTATTATTCATAATTTAAGTATACGGTTTGTGGAAAATTGTACTGTTTTTACCTTGTAGTATTGTAATTATCGTCACATATAGGTCTTATGTATTCTCATTTAAGTTTAAGTAATGACTGTTTTGTGATAAATAAAGTAAAAAGTTATTTCCGGTTGTTCTAATCTTGCCAACGGCGAGTACTTGCACAGGCCCAGCCAAGTAGCCAGGATTATACACCAACAACTTGCTTTACGATACAACCTTGTAGTCACGGAAGTACCGTATTACATGTATGTGCCTGAACCAGTTCTTGAAAATGGTCATGCCACGCTCTACTGGGATCGATCTATCATCACAGACAGAACTATTGTTGCCAACAAACCTGATATATTGTGTTGGTAGATCGATCAGCGCGTCTTGCAATGATAATCGATGTCATGTCACTATCCCACATGACGACAATCTTGTGAAAGCTGAGAAAGAGAAACAATCAAAATATCTTGACTTGGCTCACGAGATTGTCGACATGTGGGATGTGAAGTCGGCGATCATTGTACCGATAGTCGTGACGGTCAATGGTCTTTTTGCTAAGAGTTTTGACCGTCACCTTAGGAGCCTTGAGATTGGCGGTTGGGTCAAGGGCCAGATCCAGAAGGCAGTACTCCTCAGCACGGCACGTATAGTGAGGAGGTTCCTCTCTCTGCAACCTTAACCACCGGTAGTTTGGGTATTTACCTCGCTTCCGGAGGATAACTCCTTTTTTTATATTTTTGTTTTTTTTTTATACCTAAATATGTAAAAATGTAATTTAAAGAAATAATTGAAATAAAGAGAATAATAATATGGGCGCAGGGCGGCTTGTGGCGAGCCGTGGGTGAGTAACGACACCGCCAAACCCGAGTGCTCCAGAGAGTAGGTTGAGGCAGGCGTCCCCACTGCTAGATCTGAGGCCTGAGACTCTCGCCCCTGGCTTGCATTGATTGGCTGTCCAGGGTGGAGTCGTTAGAGTATAATATTATGTATTATGCTCGGGGGTGGAAGTGACTAAAGGCGTAATAACGGGGAAGCTATATGTGAAACCGGTGTCACACCTCTCGACACCACCAGCCGCTTACACCAATGTTGCCTGTCTGCCGGCAGAAATGCTCAAAAATGGTGGTTGTTTTAGGAGGCCCATTTAATAAAAGTGACCGTAGTCTCAACCAATAAACTTGATAAACCAATCCATTTAACACCTCAAAACAATGGCCCGATTTTAATTTAATTTTATCTCAGCAATAGTCCAGGCACTTGACGGGGCCTGTCTGTGAGCGCATTGTATTTGATGCAGTCAGAGATAGGTCCCGACGGGTGCTAGTCACAACACTTTAGATTAAACACTCTTAAGGGCCTCTACGTGTTGGACCTATGTCCCCATGCAAGCATTACAAAGGACCGGGTATTATGCCAGTGAATTTAGAGTAACATAATCATATTATGTATTATGCTCGGAGGTGAGGCGTAATAACGGGAAAGCTATATGTGAAACCGGTATCACACCTCTTGACACCCCCAGCCGCTTACACCAATGTTGCCTGTCTTACTGCCGGCAGAAATGCTCAAAAATGGTGGTTGTTTTAGAAGGCTTTATTTAATATAATAAGGTTTTATTTAGTAAACGGCGAGTCACCACCTGCCAATTTTACGTTTCATGAGATGAATGATACCGGCAGGTGACCGTAGTCTCAACCAATAAACTTGATAAACCAATCCATTTAACACCTCAAAACAATAGCCCGATTTTAAATTAATTTTATCTCAGCAATAGTCCAGGCACCTGACGGGGCCTGTCTGTAAGCGCATTGTATTTGATGCTTTCAGAGATAGACTTGAGATAACTTGGACAGTTTGGTGAAATGGTGTGACTTCAACCAAATGGATCTCAATTTTAGTAAGTGTCATGTTATTCATTTCAGTAGAAATAAAACGGGAGTGCCTGGTGTATACGCTGTGGGGGGTAGTGCTTTGACGGAGGTTGACGGTATTCGTGATTTGGGAGTGCATATGGACTGTAGGTTGCGGCTCAATACACACATAGACAAGATAACGCGAAAAGGATTCCAAACGTTGGGCTTTGTGCTGAGGAACTGCAGAGAGTTCAGGGACTCGGGAACCAAGATACTCCTCTATAATGCGCTGGTTCGGAGTGGTTTAGAGTATGCCAGCATAGTTTGGAACCCTCACTATGACATCCATATTAAAAAACTCGAGAGCGTTCAAAAAAGGTTTAGCTGGCATTTGGCATACAGCTGCAATCTTCCCGGATACAGGGATCGTCTGCGGTACTTCAGCATGAGTTCTCTGCGGAATCGTAGATGCAGACTGGATGCCGAATTCTTCTACAAACTGGTCAACTCCAAGGTCGACTGTCCAAACTTGGTGGGACAGTTGAATCTATGTGCTCCTATACGAAATCCCAGAGCTAGCGCATTTGATCCCTTCCTGCTAGCTAGATCGAAAACGGTCCTCGGTCTGGTCTCTCCTCTTAACCGTATGGTCGGACAGTATAACAAGATGCATAGGCGACACGACTTAGATGTGTTTGGTTCTCGGGCCACTTTCCAAACCACGATTGGAAAAATTGATTTTTTTGAGTGTTCTTAGTTATTAGTTTAGAAATTGTTTTCGTGTAAATTATTATTATTGTATTTTTTGTGTTATTATTATTATTCAATTACTTTTTTTTCTTATCAATGTTGTGTTGTTGTTATAAAAATGTTAATAGCCCTATAATTGACACTGCGTCTACTAAGTTACAAAAATGTACAATGCATATGTGTGGACGTAGGTGTTGTTGGGCTGTTTATAATAAATAAATAAAATAAATAGGTCCCGACGGGTGCTATATAGCCACAACACTTTAGATTAAACACTCTTAAGGGCCTCTACGTCTACGTGTTGGACCTATGTCCCCATGCAAGCCTTACGAAGGATCGGGTATTATGTCTATGAATTTAGAGTAAATATAAATGTGATTAATTTTAAATTGCAAATAACACGTCCCTAAAATCGGTGACAATATCGGAAAATAAATTTAAAAATAAATTTTGAAAGCGGTTCGGGCGAACCCACGATTTAGGTGCGATTATCGGGCTAGGGTAGGGAGCATTGTCGCATCGTCTGTAGCGAAATCGGGGCGATTTGCGGCTGCTGCGGTGATAGGACGTAGGTACTCTATATATTCGTGTTTTATTTTAATTTAAAACAACGGATTAGTAGAAGATCACCAGGCGCCTGTTTGATGTAATAGACCAGTTGGATGCTGTAAAAGCTCAGTGTAAACTGGATGCACCTGACGTAACGCTAAAAAAATTTTTTTGGATTATTTGTACGATAGAGAATATAGATCCGTGGGTTGCGCCCCCTCGAATTTTCGATTTTTTTTATAAACAATAGCCATTTCAACATGGTTAATTGAAAAAACGGGGTATTAAAACCCACATATCTTGTGTATTTTTTTATTGCGAACAACTTTTGTCTAATGAGATTTTGGCCTAAAACCCTCAGATTCCAAGTTATTTGTGCAAACGTAAAAAAATACGCATTTTTCATTATAAAAATCATATTTTGTTGATTTGAACAATGAAGCGGGTACCGTCGAGGGGGCGCAACCCACGGATCTATATTCTATATCGTACAAAGAATGAAAAAAATTTTTTTAGCGTTACGTCACGTGCATCCACTCTGAAACAGCATCCGACTGGTCTATAATGCCATGATAATTCCGAAATGTCACAAAAAGTGATAACGGAGGAGGGGTTTGAGCCGGTATGAGTCCGGCACTACCCAGTCTACGGGTGTCCAAGAATAATTTCCCCTCATAAAAAAAACATGACCCTATCAATAACTTGTGTTAATTTAGCTAATTTTTAGGAAGTTCAGTCGTTCATTTAAGTTTGCCTTAATTAGTCCCTACTTAAGTTAATATAAATTTATTATTAAACAGTTTAAACCACAACCCTTCTTTACTTTATGAACACGCAACATCACTCACCAATATAGTGTCCTCGTTGTCTCATAACAGAGGGACGCCAGCTACTAGAGAGGCCCGTCGAGTACTCTCTACCTCCCGACTGGGTGTCCGGTGTGGTCGCGGGCCGGGCGCTACAGCTGGCGCTCGAGCGGGGCCGATCTCGCTCTCCGCAATACATGGACGACGCGCATCTCGACCCGGCCGGTGCGCTGCGAGGGTTCAGTGTGAAAGAGCCGGAGCCGGTCTCGCCCACACCCGCGCCCTCACCCGGCCCCGCGCCCTCACCTGGACCCGCGCGCTCCCACGCCGCCTCCGCCATCGACATCCCCGAGCCCGAGGACGAGGAGGAGGAAGAGGAGGACGGCCCGTTCCTGTCGTGGGCGCGAGACGTGGTGGCGCGGGCCGAGCGGCAGCAGGACCCGGACCTGACCCAATTGCGCAAGATGTTGTTGCGGGCACTGCCGGACGAGGGCGTGTGTCCGTGGGACCAGCTGGTGCAGCACGACCAGTTGCGGAAGTACTCCGAAGCGACGTTGGTGCTGTCGGCGCTCACGTTGGCCAACACGAGGAGTGTGGAGCTAGTGAGACCGCCCGGGCCCAGTCTGGGGTTCGACTTGAAGCTGCTCTCGAGGGACCCCGCGCTCTACCGGGGAGCTGGTGCTGGCGACCATCTTAACTTCGGCAGGTAATACTGCTACTAAAGTTACAAGATGTGGTGAATATTGAGAATGATAAGATCTCACTGATGTTTCCGGTCCGACTTCAATTTTTTAAATTCATGTTTCTGATGAGACTTCAATACTTTTGTACGGCTTATTTATATTCATTCTTAATAATGGTTATCATACAAATCTGCACTTATTTTTTACATAAATTACTGTATTTTGATTTTTTTCCTTTGTATAGACGTCCATGAATGACCTACATGCTAAATTTGAAGCTCCCAAGTCATCTGGAAGTGGTCTAGAACTTTGATGAATGAATGAGTGCAACGTGTGAGTGATACAAATAGTTATTGTATTGTAATTGTAGGTAATATTATTAGTCCACTCCACAGAGACAACGCGGTCCCGTCGACCTCCCGGCAGTAAACAGTAGGAGCACCTACTTGACGCACTCTAGTCAGTCTTACTTATGTTACGTAAGTAGGTCTCGTTATTTACATTACACTGGTCTGCTTCTGCTTCTACCTCCTTCTAATTATTGTGCATGTTTTATTTATCATTTATGATGCTGAACCTAGATCTCGTACTAATAAAAATACTGTACCTACCACTTTTTTTAAATTTTGTTTTCAAAGAAAATACTTATTTTCGTAAAATTTATAAAAAATATTATTTTAAAACAATGAAATTGTTTATTGTTTTAATTTGCAGTTTTATTGGTTTTTTTGACAGTAAACATTTCATTCACCATGTTTACTTATGTTGTTATGAAATATTGAACTTAGAATATATGAAGGCTGACGTATAAAATTTTGCTCGTTTTATATTATATTATTTTAAATCTTATATTATTAATATTTTAATACCTAAACAGTTAGTGCTAAATAGTTGTAATAAAATATATAAGAAATATATCCAATGCTAAGATAATGAAGATTAATATGTGGAAAATAAATACACAACATTGAAATAGTACCGAGATGACACTTGACAGCATAATGTCACATCTATCTGTAAACAAATATTATAAAAAACTTATTTAAATGAAGATATTATAAAGAACAAGGGAACATTTAGCTTCCGGCGATAGTCTCATTGACGGCGTGGGGTCCTCGAGTCGAGCATCAACTGACGCTCTTGGGGGTCAGAGGAGACTCCAACAACATCCAGTACCCACAAGTCACGCTTAAGTGATTGATGGTCGACACGACACCTGTGATACCTACTTTTAACCAAGTGCTCCAAGAACTAAAAAGACTGCCTTAACCAGGTTGGAGTGAAGTGGAATACCTACCTACATGGTTCTTAGTTCTTAGTTATACATACAATTTATTTCTAGTTTAAGCTTATTTTAATTTTCCTTTTTTTTATAATATTTTTGTGTGTAAATAATTTAAAGTTAAGTATCATATGTCGCAAGCACACACAAATAACCAGCCAAGCGATGACACAAATTGTGATGGTTTGGTGCAGTGTCAGTTATGTTCCCAGCCACGTTATTTTAAAGGTAAACATGGTCTCAATATTCACATTGGAAAGACACATAAAACAAAATTATTACCGACTTCAGTATCCACCACACCAATAGTACAAAACAATACCTCCTCCAACACATCCGATAATATAGAGGAGGTACTCGCTAAACTCAAGACATCAACCCCCATAGTAAAGAGAATTCCTCGTGGCGCTCGGGTTACAGTAGCGACTACTCTGACAAAATGTATCGAAACTGTAATCCGAGATAATAATAAAGTGAGTTGGGAACATTTATTGACATTTGCATATAAAACATTACAATTACAAGTATATTCAGAAAATAATAATCGCTGTTCCCTTACTCAAAAAATTAAAGAAAATTGCAAAAATCCACAAATATTATTTAGACAAAATACAAACCAAAATAAATTTAAAAACATATATAAAAAAGTTGAAACTAAAGTAAATGATGGCGACCTTACAGGAGCAGCACAATTATTATTTTCTGATGATGTCATCGCACCTGACTCCGATGAAACCCTTTCGGTCCTCAAATCCAAACACCCGTCACCAGCTTCAAACCTTCACCTTCCAGATTCACCTCTTGCTTTAGATAGTCATCTTACCACCACCGAAGACTCAGTCCAGGCAGCCATATTAAGTTTTAAAAACGGATCTGCCGGGGGCCTCGATGGGTTGTCGCCTCAACATTTTAAAGACCTCATAAGCGGCACAACTGGAGACACCGGCAGATCACTATTATGTTCACTAACAAAATTAATAAACCTTATGTTTTCAGGCCAAGTCAATGCAGATATTTTGGATGTCTTATACGGCGCAAATTTATGTGCCTTGAAAAAAAAAGACGGAGGCATAAGACCAATCGCAATTGGCTGCACTTTGCGTCGCATAGCATCCAAAATTTGCTGCAGAAACATTACACCCTTAATGCAAAAACTCCAACCTACACAATTGGGCGTCTGTTGTAAAGGAGGGTGTGAAGCTGCAGTTCATGCAGCTCGCACCTTCCTGAACAATAAGGAAGGTGAAGTATTTCTGAAGGTGGATATAAAAAACGCATTTAATTCCGTAGACAGGGGCACCATGCTGACTCAAGTTAAAAAAGAAACACCTTTAATTTATAAATATGTCCATCAGTGTTACAGTGTACCATCAAAATTATTATACAAAAATCATGTCATTACCTCTGCAGTCGGATGTCAGCAGGGTGACCCTCTTGGACCGGCCATTTTCAGCTTATCCATTCATCCCTACATATCATCACTCACCTCCTCATTAAACATGTGGTATTTGGATGACGGCGCTATAGGAGGCGATGCGAATACTGTTCTGGACGATTTATGCAAATTGACACAAAATTTCAGCTCTATTGGATTAAATCTAAATTTTTTTAAATGTGAACTCTTCATCGCCGATCACGTAACGTATCCAAATCGTGTCAATATCATTAACTCATTTAACGCCATAGCTCCTCAAATTAAAATTCTAAATAAAAATTCCCTTCGCCTTCTAGGTGCGCCAATATTCCAAGAATCCATACAATCACTTTTAGACGATCATACTAAATATTTTCATACTTCATTAGAACGATTACTTCAAATTAATATACATATAGCTATAACGATCATCCGATTTTGTATGTTTGTCCCAAAATTCACATACATTTTAAGATGTAGTCCTTTATGGCAACATCATACATTACTGACATCAATAGACACTATCATAAAAAACACTCTTATAGAAATATTAAACTCTCCATTAAATGACAAAGCCTGGGCCCAAGCTTCACTCCCCATCCGTTTCGGTGGCTTGGGCATTAGAAAAATTTCACATGTCTCATTACCGGCATTTTTATCTTCCATCCACAGCACGCACACTTTAATAAATAAAATTTTACATACGTCTTCGGACGGTTTTAAGGTGTCGTGTTTGGAGGAGGCAATAAATGCCTGGAAATTGGCCTGTCCAAATCAAAATTTACCTATAACTACAAATTTACAGAAGCAATGGGACGAGCCGCTCTGCAAAAATGTACAAACAATATTATTACAAGACGCAAGTACTAAGCACGAACGTGCTCGTCTCCTTGCTGTGACAGAACGGGAGTCAGGATACTGGCTTCAATCTATTCCAAATTCTAAAATTGGTACTCAATTAGATAACATTACTTTTCGTCTTTCTGTGTGCTTACGACTCGGTATCAAAATTAATGAACCCCATCAATGTCGCTGCGGTCAAAATGTCGATTCTCTGGGACATCACGGACTATCATGTACGAAAAGTGCTGGTAGAATACCACGCCACGCCAGTCTTAATGATGTCATCCGTAGGGCCCTTGCCACTGTCCACGTGCCAGCTATATTAGAGCCGCCTGGTATAGCACGTGATGATGGAAAGAGGCCCGACGGTATGACACTCGTGCCCTGGACGCAGGGAAGACCGTTAGTGTGGGACGCTACCTGTGTCGATACATTGGCGGCTTCTCACGTCCAGGCTACGTCTAATAATGCTGGTGCAGCAGCAACAACAGCTGAAAACCTCAAACGGCGTAAGTACGCAAACCTTGCACAAGATTACTTATTTGCACCGTTTGGGGTTGAAACCATGGGTCCGTGGGGCCTCGGAGCGAAGAAATTATATAAGGAACTATCATCTCGTCTAATCGACATTTCAGGTGACAAGAGGGCTGGAGCATACCTTGGACAACGTATTAGCATAGCTATACAGCGAGGAAACGCTGCTAGCCTTCTTGGCACTTTACCGCAGGACAGTGATTTCGAGAAAGTTTTCTACTTATGAGTATGTATCACTACATATTCATGATTAGAGAGCCACTCATGGGGTTCCCTGTGTTTAATTTTTATTATATTTAAACTTTGTATGTAGATATATATTATTTAATATTATTAATAAATTATATAAACTTAGAAAATTCACCATGTTCATCAGATACCTACTGCGCCATGATTTTCGGGTGAGATGGCAATCCAAAAAACATCTTAAATATATTCAAGAAAATAATAAGTCTCGCTCGACTTCAATTTTGTTGACCTATAAGTAATTGAAATGAAGTGACTTTATTTGAGAAAATGTATAAATTTTTGCAACATGTACAGAAATTATTCAAAATTGACTAAAACTTAAAACTTTTTAAAAATGTACCGACTTCAAAAATTATGCACTGAAACTGCCCCGCACCGGAAAAGTGTGCTTTCCGAAAGCAAATGCACAAGTGTGCCTATAAAATTGAAAGAGTTCTCGATTTCTCCAGGATCCCATCATCATATCCTGATCTGATTATAAAATTGAAAGAGTTCTCGATTTCTCCAGGATCTCATCATCAGATCCTGATCTGATGACCATGGGACCACGTGGAAAGTATACCCTTTCACACAATAAAAAAATCCAAATCGGTCCAGGCGTATTCTAGTAATCGGGGAACATACATAAAAAACTATTCCAACGAATTGAGAACCTCGTCCTGTTTTTTGAAGTCGTAAACACGTAAGTAATATTTATTATATTTCTATTAATTTTGTATTTATGGATATTACAAAAGTGAGTAGTATACGTGCTGCCATTAATAATGATCTAGATTCAGATTCTATAGCTACATCAAAATGTTCATAGTCACAAGATTTTTATTTGAAGGAGGATTTTATTACAGACGAGTGTTTATTTATTTATTAATTCGTGTAAAACTTAAGCTTTACATTTTTAAATTAACTACCTATATACGTGGGTCGATCAATAAGTACCCGTGTTAGGAGTTCATGCAATCTGGCCGCGACAATTTTGGATGAATGTGCTAGTGCATTATATTATATGGGGCCGTGTCTCCTTTATTTTTGTATCGAATCGGTCCAATAATTCACTGTAGTACTGCCCCGTAATCATTGTTCTTTCTGCAAAAAGTCCACGAGGATTATTCCCTTGGAATCCCAAAATTTCCGGCCGAATCATACCGTGGACCTTTTCAACGTTTTCCTCGGTAACCACGTCTGCCGGGCAGTCTGGGCACTCTGGGCGGTCCTCATCAAATACAGATGTACGAGCACGTTTAATATATCTTACGGTTGTCATAGATGGTGAAGGGTCCCCATAGACAGAATCCAATTTCGCTTTTATTTCTTCGCATGATAGAAAAACTATCCGAAAATATAAAGGGAATTACGGATCGATATTGTTCTTTTTCTATTTTATCGAGAAACACGACATCGTGTGTTACAACTGGCTGCCGAATAAAAAGTAACCCATGAATTAGTCTGAAATTTAGTGTGGTGTCGTGTGACAGATGGCAACACGACGGTAATGCCAACTTCCCTCAGCAATGCCACCTGTCTTCAAACACGGGTACTTATTGATCGACCCAGGTATATTCATATGAGCTATTAGGGTGTTTACTTATACATAGCATTAACATAAGAACAAATAATCTAATATTATAAAACAAAATAAACCAAACTAAATAATATTGTTTTTGTTAAATAATAAATTTTATTCCTTTAAAATTTAAACTAATTCTAAATCAACAATTTTATTATATATAGTAATACCTATTTAAATTTATTATAATATGTACCTACCTATACATCAGAGGTTCTCAAAACTTATTATACCGCCCACTTTGAAAATCAATTTTTTTCAGCGCCCCCCAATTTTTTTTACTTTACCACAATTTAAAAATCACAATGAAATTCATTACTTTAATTCATATATAGTGTGCTATATTAGTTTTTCTAGGCCCCTTACCGCCCCCCTCTAGGCCTCCAGCGCCACTAACTGGCGAGCAATGAAAACGGATCAACAACAATTACTTTAATATCTCGATAATTAATAATAAAAAGTGTTTTATATACCATTTATTATAACATTAGTTATTTATTTATTAAGGAAATCAATAAAAGATAAATTATCGCAAAATTAAAATGATGTAAGTATTGTTATGGAAGTATAATTCTAAAAATATAATTTTAATACCTCGTATTATTTAACTCCATTTGGTGTCGCAAAGTTACTGAGGCAATACTGGGGAATATTCCCCCATTCCTCTATCAATGCATTGTTGAGGTCTCTTGTCTTTACCAACCCCAGCTGTATGGGGGGCGGGGGCGGTGACGGGCATTGTCACTTCTCCTATTATACAGGTATGCACCCAATTCGACAATGTACAATAATTGCTAATTTTACATAATTTGTTTTCATTCAGTCATTTCTCCATTATAAACAACTAGCTGTTACTTGCGTCTTAATTCGCGTAGAGCCAAGTAGAGCCGTGAAATGAGGACTTCGCCTATGGAACATTTTGGAATGTACGTCGACGTCGCCGCGTCCGTCCGTTGTTCTGTTGTTCTGTTGTGGCCTGAAACTCCTGAAAGAAGGACAGTCATCCAAACAGAAGCTTTTACATCTATTATATTAGTTAGTAGTTAGTAACGTACGTATACGTTATACGGGGCAGGTCTTCTGTACACTATGTGTCTTCTGTGGCCGCGTGCATAGTCTGTTTATGGCTTCAAATCAGATTCAGCAAGCCGTCACTTTACAGTGTTCACACTAGGGTTGAAAGTAAAGTTTTACTTTAGTTTGTTGTTTACCTCTTCAATAATAGTGTATACATAAAAGCAAAAACAATGGGAATTCATTTGTTAGTACTGGAATCAGTAATAGGTAGAGAGACGGCGACAGAAAGTGGCTGTAAGCACTTGCCAGCTGGAAACCTCTTTTTCGTGTAGTCTGGGCTCCCTCTACAAATTCAAAGATGATTTATTTCTTAGGTATACAAGATACACTTGAAATCGTCAATTTTATACACTTCTCTCTACAAACCTAATTAAAGAAAATACATTTTTACAGCAATTTAAAAATAAATAAATACAAATCAAATGTCAAATAAAATTAATATTGATACATGTCAGAAATTCAATAAAGAATATACAATTACAATCTAAGTACATTAGGAAATAAATGACTAACATTAAAATTAATAAGTAAAACTAAAATAATAATAAAACTTAACATAAGTAAATAAGCTAAAAGAAAATACTAAATAAATTACGTAATAAATAACTATTATAAATAAAAAATGTCCTCCAGTGTGTCCCCTCGAGGCACGGTGCCTAGCAAGCTAGCAGCATTTCCTCTCTGGATAGCTAGGCTGATTCTTTGTGCCAGAAAGCTGCCAGCTCTTTTGTCACCGGTGGCCTCGACGAGACGCACTGAAAGGTCTTTCAGAAATGATTTAGCACTTGGGCTTGACTAGAGGTGACCGTTATGTGTGATGGGGCCAGAGTGTCAACGCATGTCACGTCCCATACCAAACATTTACCTTGTTTCCAAGGAATGAGTGTCGATCCGTCGGGCCTCTTGCCATCCGAGCGAATTATTCCATGTGGTTCTAATATTGCCGGAACATTCGCTGAGGCAAGGGCTCTTCGGATCACATCATTTAATGTGGCATGGCGAGACATGCGGCCAGCACTCTTCTGACAGGACAAGCCGTGATGGCCGAGCTCATTGACAGTGGTGCCACATCTACAACGATGAGGCTGGACGGTCACAGTGCCTAGGCGTAGCCCCACTGCTAAGGATAGAGTGCAGTTGTCTAATAAGGTGCCAAGGTTTGCTGATGGCAGGGCATTCAACCATAATCCCGACTCCTCTTCGAATGCTGCCAAGAGTCGAGCGCGCTCTGATATGTCATGACATGAGGACATGAGATCTCTTTGTACTCTCTTGCATATCAGTTCGTCCCATGCTCGTTGTGAGTGCATTAATAAAGGGGTTTGATCACCGCAAAGTATATTCCACTCGCTTTTGGCCTCAGCAAGGTTTGCAATTTCAGTGGTATTTAAACATTGATTAATAATCATTTGAAATAGGGCATCGCAACTATGACACGATGACAGAAATGCTGGTAAAGATATTGTGGATAATTTACGTATTCCAATTCCTCCGAAACGAACTGGGAGCGAAGCCTGCAAGTTCTGTCAGTAAGATTACAATTCAAGACCTTCGACAGAACTTCTGAAATGTACTCGTCTATTGCAGATAGTAGACCTTGATATTTCCATAGATGACAGCATCTTAAAAAGTAGGTGAACTTTGGAACAAATAAGCAAAATTTGATAATTGTTAAAGCTATGTGTGGATTAATTTTTTGTAGGCGTTCAGATATCTTTTTAAATTTCTCAATTTGTTCTAATAGAAAAGGCGGAATTGATTCATCCAAAATAGGTACCCCGAGCAGACGGAGAGAATCGTTTTCGACGATTTTAATGTTAGGGGCCACCGTATTAAACTTTGACGAAATGTCACGTCTGTCAGTTGGATGTACTGAAGTGTGGATATATAGCTCACATTTATCGAGATTAAACTCCATACCCATCTCAGCAAAACTACTTATTAAACTGGTCAAATCTTCAATGACAGTTTCTGCATCTCCACCTAGTGTACCATCATCAAGGTACCATATATTAAATTTTGATTTCAAAGAGCTGATCGTAGAGTGAATCCTTAAACTAAAAATGGCTGGCCCAAGTGGGTCACCTTGTTGACAACCAACAGCAGAGGAAAGAAGATGATCCTTGTAAGTAAGTTTTGAAGGCTCACCGTAACACTGTCGTAAATATGGGAAGAGGGATGGAATATGCTCCTTCACTTGGTTTAATAGTAAACTGCGATATATAGAATTGAAGGCGTTTTTTACATCTACTTTAACCAATACTTGTTGCGAGTTACTCATCAAGAAGGTGCGAGTTGCGTGTACAGTAGCCTCACATCCTCCCTTAGAACCAAATCCTACCTGTATAGGCTGGAATTTGGTTCTCAGAGTAGGCATAATTAATTTACAAGCACATTTAGATACCAAACGTCTAATTGTTGTACCCACTGCTATTGGACGAATTCCGCCATCTTTCTTTTTGAGTGCACATAAATTAGCACCATATAGAATATCTGTAACTCTAGGATTGACTTTTCCAGATAACATTAAATTTGCAAGAGATGCAAGACTTAATAAGAGTGATTTTCCAATATCACCTGAAGATGTATATACAAGATCCTTGAGATGTTGCGGGGTCAAACCATCTAAACCTCCCCCTGATCCATTCTTAAAAGACATGATAGCAGATAAGATATCGTCCATTTCTATAGTGGGTGCATTGTCAATCAAGTACATTAGTGATTAGTCAATTAAAATCAATTTATATAATTTTATTGTTGTTATGCCCATGGATGCTTATCATCCAAGTATTCTGATATACTGTAGTATGCTTTTTTCATTAATTTAAGTTTAATTGTATTTTTGAAATTAGAGAAAGAAAGATCTTGTATATGAGAGGGGACCTTATTGTAAAAATGCACACATAGCCCCTTGAATGATTGATTTATTTTGTGGAGTCGACTCACACAATTGACAAGTTTATCCTTGTTTCTTGTGTTGATATTGTTTATGTCTCTATTTCTCTTTAAAAAATCGATGTTTTTTTTTAACGTAAATAACATTTTCTAATATGTATTGTGACGGAAAGGTTAAAATGTCATAATCCCTGAACTTATCTCTTAAGAGTCACCCTTTGTTGCAAAACAAAAATAATTTTTATGTCCGCCGCGTTTCCCCACAGCAGAATGCCATAACTCATCAGGCTGTGAAAGTAACCAAAGTATACCAGTCTAGCAGTGTTTATATCTGATATATCTCGAATTTTTTTAACTGCATATGCAGCAGAGCTGAGCCTTTTCGCTAATCCACCAATATGAGGACCCCATTGCAATTTAGCGTCCAACGTAACGCCCAAGAATACAGTAGATTCTACAAGGTCTACAATTTCACTTCTTACGACTATATTTGTGGGTACCTCTCTGACATTAGGCAAAACAAATTTAATGCATTTAATTTTTGTTTCGTTAAGTAGTAAATTATTTGCCGTAAACCATTGAACTACTTGAGAGATAGCATTTGTCGCGACAAGCGCGAAACTCTACCTAAAGGCGCAAAGGACGTAACATATTAGCATGGATTGTCTATGCTAAGAAACTGGCAACATTACAATAAAGTAGTCTATGATTGCCGCCAGAAGGCAGAGTTCAAGGGTAGTAAGTAAAATCAGCTGGGGTGTGAGGCTAGACTAGTAGACGAATAAAGTGTTCACATATAGTTCGTTATAACCAGTGAAGTGCCAGCGGAGCGAGCTGATCTACTAACAATAAGCTGAGTATATAGTTATATAATAATAGTAACTAGTTTCTGTGTATAGCGTCCACTAGAGTTGACTTAACCGAAGACTCCATGATAAGGTCTGACTTGGTAAGAGAAAGGTGGAACTTGTATAAAGTAAGTCCCCATAAGCTCCTCCTCATGAATAAGAACCTCAATGTCTGTGGAGGGTAGATTGTCAGAGACTTGGATAAAGATAATTAGCCCGTAAGATGAATTGACGAGAGATGAATGTGGTCAGGTTTAGAGATATGACCTCCCTCCTGGTCTAGAGCCTGTTATAAGAGAAGGCGTTCCAGATGATACAAATCACATAAAGATAAGCCGGCATAGAGAGAGAGAAAGAATGCTCCATGGTATAGAGCCAGCATAGAGATGGCGTTCCAGTCAGTAAAGATACGGCAGCATAGAAGACCACCATTACGGCAGAAGGCAGCCTGGTTTAGAGAAGGCTCGCAGTGCCTGATGAATGGTAAGGTAGTTTGTATAATATAAGGTCACGCACGACGAAGGGACAATTAGAGTCAATTGAGATAAGAATAATACTATAGCTGTTAGGGTCACTAAACAACTCAGTTTAATGTAGTTCTTAAATATACAGGACCCTGAGAACCAAACCTATCAATGCTGAACAGAGACTAGGAACATCCCAAGGAGTAGCGACCCACAGGAAACGACGAGATCAGCGAAGCAGATTGTACTTTACCCTAGCAGTTTAATAACCTAGCAGGTATGAAGTAAACATTACTTATATAAAGAATTACGGAGTATTCGCGGACTCTATTCTTACACCCTCACGGTATACCTCGGCATTGGCCGACCTATACTAACATAGAACACACCGCGACATGGTGGAGGTGAGCTGAGATGTGAAAACAGGATCTTTCAGCAGCCTTAAGATACAAAGGCCACTCAAAGAGACAATAAAGTGATAGAACACAATATATAAAACTCAGAGAGGCCGCAGGAGAACAAGAATTAGTTCAACCGGCAGAACCTAAGATGGTAATATTTATAACTTTGAAATTCCCGTACAAATCTCTAACTTGAGATGTTTATGAAGACTACCAAGAGATGGAGTCTCTGTTCAAGCAACAACTGAATTAAACATTTATCGTTTTACATAAGAAAGCTACTAAATTTAATCGTTATTATCCGATTCATAATTAAATCTAGAGATTTCAGTAATAGTTGGCTTTTTTAAAGGTAAAAATTAATCCTGAAATTTGAAATTTTCATAAACATATTAGTACAGACAATCAATGATTTTTTCAGTAAAACTCCTTGTCAGTTTGAAACATAGTGATTGGCTTAGACAGGACGAACTGTCAATGAAGCACGTGTGTGAAGTTAGCCCCGCACTTTTCGAAATCGGTATTTTCGTTAATTGTGCTGCATTGTGCTGCGTTTGTGCCGTACTGTGCTGCAAAAATCAGCTCAATATCTCAAACCGTTTTCGAAAAAAAAAATAAAAACCAAAAAATTACCAGCCCCGCACTTTGCGAAATTTGAATTTTCTTTAATTGTGCTGTATTGTGCTGTGTTTGTGCCGTATTGTGCCGCAAAAATCAGCTCAATATCTCAAACCGTTTTTGAAAAAAAAAATAAAAACAAAAATTTACCAGCCCCGCACTTTCGTCCAAATAAACCCAATTTTTTTTCAAAGATTGAGGCCAATTCGTGCCGCGTTGTGCCGTTAATAGAAATTCTATATCTCCCTCCGCTTAGCAGAAAAAAAAATATGAATCTCAAATACAAAATAACAAATTACTTTTTTTACAACGCATTTATCGTACTTCCGCAAATTGTGCTAAGTTATGCTAACACTGTAGAACAAGGAAACAGTAGGGGTGTATCGAAAAATGCAGGTGCTGCAAAAATAATGGCAAAATGTGGTGGGGGGTAAATAAAAAAAATCACATATTCGAATTTTTCAAACTTGTGCCGGATTGTGCTAGACGAGTACAATAACCACAGACTACTATATATGACAAATGTGTTCAAAAGTTAGGTTTTCGCAGCAAAATCATTTAAAAAAAGCAGATTTTAGGAATTTCAATTAATGCAAAGAGACATAATGTACGGCACACAAATATTCATTGAATATAACCCATTGGAATACAACAGTACAAGGCAACACTGTTTGGCAGATCTTGCAATAAAGCTACAAGTAAATGATCACTCTTTTATTTTAGCAGGAGTAGTTGCTCGATATGGTAGTGCTGAGAACGGTCATTATATTGGTTATTCTTATCTGGGGTCTCAATGGATAGAATTCGATGACCTAAAGAGAAACATTAAAAATATAAACAAAGATTACAAGATAAATCCGCACTTAGTAATATATAATATAACGACTAATTACGTTGATTAAATTGTTCTGTAATATTAAATGTCACTTAAAAACAAATAAAAACAAAAAAACTATAAAAAAAAACAAAAAAATAAAGATTACAATATAAATATGCATTTGAAACGAATAACCACGTTGTTTAAATTATTCTGTAATATTAAATGTAATTTGAAAAAACACATAAAAACAAAAAATTTATAAAAAAAATAAATAATAATAAGATTAAGTAAAATATAAATATGCACTTAGTAAGTTACAATTATATTAGCTGCCGAAACGAATAACCACGTTGTTTAAATATTGAAAAAACAAATAAAAAAAACTATAAAAAATATAAAATTAAGATTAAGTAAAATATAAATCTCGACCTACGCATAGGGTCTGATTTGTGTTTTTGAAAGTTTATAGGAGAGCCAAAAGAAAATCTTTGATATTTTTTTATTAAAATCATCGTTTATTTTACATGAGGCTAATAAAATGGTTTTCAATTATAGTAGTTTTATACCTTTGTGTTAGTACAATATTAGAACTAGCTGACCTTCACACGAAGTTAACGGCATAATGTTTCTTTCTCACTTACGTATTTTTATACGATGGCGAAATATCACTTTGTAAAGGTATATGGTCTCATGTTACTATGCGCCTTAGCCGATTGGAATAAAATATCCGAAGCATAATATTGTATCACAAGATAAGTCCAATGTAACTGACAATTCGTATTATTTTTACAAACAATCTTGGGAGCATAAAGTCGAATGACAACATGCTCCTGCTTTAAACGTAAACTAATTTAGAAACATAAAAACTGACGTCTATATTCCGCATTCTAATTATACGAAAGTTACAAGCATAAATACTGCACTTGTTTTCAAGCCTTATTCTTTGTTGTAAAGTCAAAATCTCGCCACATCCATCCTTATGCATCTGCAAATCTTCAGAACGGGAAGAGATAGAAATATGATTCTTTTTTTTTTATTTACCCCCACCACTTTTTGGCAAAATTTTTGCAACCCCTGCATTTTTCGATACACTTCTCACTGTTAACTTGTTGTACACGACTAGCACAACTCAGCAAAAGTCTCATAATTCAATTACCTGCATCGGTTCAAAAGGTAAATAAAAAAAATCACATCAATATTCGAATTTTTCAAACTTGTGCCGAATTGTGCTAGACGAGTACAACAACTTTTCCAAATAACAAAATGTCTTCAAATGTCAGGTTTTTGCAGCAAAGTCATTTAAAAAAAGCAGATTTTAGGAATTATTTGCGAATTTTAAATTTTTTAAGCCATCAACTAGTTTTGTTAATTTTTTTAAATTATCCATACTCAAATGTCCAAGCTTCCTGTGCCATAAATATTCCTCTTCCACACTTGCAATCAAAGCACTCTCCATTTTATTTAATTTTATCTCATACAAGCCACTTGCATTTTTATTTCCTTCTAGTATTATGTTTTTATCTTTCTTAACAATAACCTTGTTTTTATTGAAAATTACTTCACCTCCATTCTTAGTTATTGTGTTCACACTTAGTAAGTTTTTCGCTAGATCTGGGACATATAAAACATTTTTTAAATTACATTGTTTAGCTATAACTTCACCCATGCTTTCAGCTTTTAATATTTGTCCTTCTTTCGCCACTCCTATTTCAGAATTATTATTTTGTTCTTTTTACAACATATTTTTATTATTAGTAAAATGAGTCGTTGCTCCGGAATCAACAATCCACATAGGGGAGTTCTCATTTTTGTCAGTGGCTAGAAATGTTACGTCTTTTATAATATCGTTTCTCTTTCGAAAGAAACAGTTCTTATCTACATGGTTAGTTTTCTTACATATTGTACAGCAATTTTTATTTTGCTTTGTAGGACAAAATTTTGCCATATGAGGCCCTTCACATTTAAAACATTTTATATTTTGTTTTGGGAATTTTTTCCAATAATTTGGGTTAAAACCCTTAAATTTTGTTTCAGTTTTAAATGCAACCGCCGTAGAAGTCGAAGGTTCGCAAGTTTTATTTCAGTATTCTTCATTAAGTAACCTTGCAGTTAAATTTTCAACTGTCTTTTTTTCTTCTGATAACGATTCCCATGCACTCACAAAGTATTTGTATTCTTTGGGCAATATTGTCAGGATTTTAGTGATTAACATATCTGTATCAATATTTTTATTCATGGATGTTAATTTAAATACAATATTTTCTAACTTACTGATGTTAGTAGCCATATCATTATTCTCATCAAATTGAAAGTTAAAACAAATCTTGTAATGTAGCACACTTTTGTTCTGAATTATCTCCTTCATACAAATTTTTTATACATCATTTCTGAATTAGTACAGGTTAAAATATGAGTAAGACATTTTTTTTCAATAGTACTTATTATTATTCTTTGTATTTTCGCATAATCTTTCAACCATTTTGTTTTCTTGACATCAATGTTTTCAATCGAATTAAATTTTAATTCTCCGCTTACAATCTCATACAAAGACATAGATTTAAATAATATTTCCACTTGGAACTTCCAAAGTGCAAAATTATCACTCCCATTTAGCTTATCTATCGACATAGTCGATAATTCGTCGTTGGCCATTTTAAATTTTCTTTATAGAGTACCATTTTATTTTATGAGTAGTGTCTGATGTTTTGGATACTTTAGTGTAAACACACGATATTATTATATTAGTTTATTAAATAATCATCATAGAATAAATACAAGGATATTTCAGCAGAGCTATTATTATCTAAGAGACCATGACAACAACAACACTTATAATACACAGACATGCAAACTGGCAAAGACTTAAGGCCGATTTAGACGTTACGAGTGTTTAGTAGAGTGCGTAGGTGGCACTCGAATGCCAGTGCATTAGTAGGTTTCCAGTGACGTTTATACTTCTTCCAGTAGATTGCCATTTTGTAGGCCAAAACACACATAACTCTCCTTGTCAACTTGTGCAAGTTACTAAAACTGACCGTTTAGACTACAGCGAGTAGCGAGTCAGGAACGCGCGGGGGGTTGAGCGGGCGCGGGAGGGTGTCACTTGAAACAAAAATAAAAAGCGATTCTATTTGATTCTAGTTGAAAGGCGAGTGGAACGTACTAGTACGAGTACTGGAAACTACCGTTTACATGTTTCAACTAATGTACTATCCTAACGCACTCTACTAACCACTAGAACAGTCTAAATCGGCCTTTACAGACAGCCTGTAACATTATTATAAATTATTTCTGCCAACAGTTAATACATAAAAAAAACTTAGTAATATATTTTTAATCAATCATAACCAAATTGAATGTCAATCAAAGCTAAAAAACTAGACAGCTTAAGTCAAACTGTTCCTTGACAGAAAATAAAAAGAAACTTCTTCTATGGCCAAAGAGGTGCGAACATTCAGTAATATAAAATAGTTTTGTTCGTGTTGAAACACGAACGTGAACCTTTTAGACGATCATATGCAGATTCTGCACCGAGAACGTCATGACCGTGAGACACTTTTTTATCTAAAAGCCTTTTAATATTTCCACCCACTCCATCCGCGGCCCCCTTTCCGTGGGAAGCCTCGAAAAAGTTCCAGGTCCCACACAAACAAAAATCTTTGATAATTTTATTAAATAGGAAAATAATATTTTTTTGTTTATATTGGGTGGTTGGCCCGTCAGAAAAAAGTGAATTGTATTGATTTCTGGTGTTAAGAATACTGCTGGCTGCAACATATGGCGCTTCAGATGAAATGAAATGAAACGTCACTGATATTCAAGACGTCAAGACGAACACAACTACTTAGACGAAATAAAATATAAATATTACTTTAATTGAGACTGCTTTCTTTTAATTGTAATAAACAATTATACATTTTGGTGACCCCGACGTGATTCAACTTGAGAAAGAAACCACGAACCCGCAAATGTGCTTGATTGAGATGCTGAGATTCTGCTATTCTGTGCCGTGCCGATCTGAAGTGCCAACCAGAGTTGCCGACTGAGCTGCCGATCTCGGGAGCTATCTATGGTGACAAAGTGCTGGTGTTGTTCTTGCTAGGCTCACAAGGGAAGTGCGATCTTTCTTTCTTTTACTACTATTCCAATACTTATACTTTCTATGGAGTCAGATTTCTGAGAGCATACTAGTCTCTATTTGCTTGAATTTTGCTTGCTATTCACTTGTGCTAACAATTCCAGATTCGTTGAGGCCGCTGCTTCCTAAACTATAAACTTACGACTTGCTGCAACATGCTGTATTGCACGCGTGAACTGCTTTGCGCGCGATCAGCTGACTGGAGCCACGGTTTGGTTAATTAATTTTACTTATTAATTTCAACAAGTCGTCTGTTCAGTTTGTTTACTGTTGTTAAACAAATTCTTTGCCATGGCCGACGATATAAAACCTCTTATTAAGCAACGCACTTCTATTAAAGGTAGAGTAACCACTTTTTCCAAATATGTAAATACTATAAACTTAATTGAGGCAAATAGTATTACAAAACTAATGATTTCAGAGTTAGAACTGAAATTATCTAGATTTAGGGACTTACTCTGTCAGTTCGATGAATTAAAAAATAAAATTGAGCTCTTAGAGGAAGGGCACATTGAAGAAAATGAAATAATTGAAAATGTATTTTGCGAAAATATAGCTTTAGCCAAAATTATACTTGAACAAAATATTGTAAAGGAAGAACCCTCGAACTCGAGCTGTCACGATACTATTTTCATAAATAAATGTAACACTAATAATACAATAAAACTTCCTATCATTCAGCTACCTAATTTTGATGGAAACTATCTTAAATGGATGGAATTTAGGGATACTTTTGACTCGTTAATTAATAGCAATAATTCCATTCCAGATATTAGCAAATTTCACTATCTTCGCTCTTCGTTAGTTGCAGAAGCATCTAACATCATTAAATCAATAGAATTTACTGCTACTAACTATAAGTTAGCTTGGAATTTACTTGTGAATCGCTATGACAATAAAAGAATACTGGTGAATAACCATCTGAAAGCTATTTTCAACTTTGAAGCGATTAACAAAGAGACATATAAGTCACTACGCTATATGATTGACTACTTTTCTAAAAATGTGCGTGCCTTAAATTCTTTGAATGAGCCTACTTCTCATTGGGACACTTTAATCGTGTATTTAATGGTTTCGAAACTAGATGGCGCCACAAGTCGGAAATGGGAGGAATATAGGAGTAGCTTTAGTTCTTCTCCGACTATTGATAAGTTTTATGAGTTCTTGCGCAATCGCGCGGATGTTTCAGAAACCTTGCAGCATAGTAACACTGATGGCAATAAAACTGAAAAACGTACACAATTATATTATAAAGAAAATAAATTTGTTAAGTCTTTAGTTTCTTCTTCTAACTCGTACAATGCAAACTGCGTGGTATGTTCACAAAATCACTTGGTTTATAAGTGTCATGCATTCATTGCTATGTCTTTGGATGCTCGATATACTGAAGTATCGAAGCATAAACTGTGTATTAATTGCTTGCGACCAGGTCATTTTGCTTCTAATTGCAGACACCATCCATGTAAATTCTGCAACAAAAAACATAATTTATTACTACATAAACAGCACACTAGCAGTGATGCTACACACATATCTGAGAGTCAATCTGTTGCTAATATATTGTCTCGTCCTGTGTCCTCACCTACTCAAGTAGTAGCTTCTTCTCAGGTATCTACTGTTAGTATGTTTACTCCTAGTGCTGCTCGGTCTTCTTCTGTATCGCCTGTAATACCAGGACAGGTCCTCTTATGTACTGCTGAACTAGAGCTGATTGATACTAAAACGAATAGAGTTCATCTTGTAAGGGCTCTCTCAAAGCTGTGCGCCTTAGAAGGTATTGAAGAACTCCTTGGGAATTAAGTTCCCAAGAGGGGGGGAGGATGTTAAGAATACTGCTGGCTGCAACATATGGCGCTTCAGATGAAATGAAACGTCACTGATATTCAAGACGTCAAGACGAACACAACTACTTAGACGAAATAAAATATAAATATTACTTTAATTGAGACTGCTTTCTTTTAATTGTAATAAACAATTATACACTGGTGTTTCTTTAGTAATATGGGTTAAGATAGGTTTTAAATGTGCCCAGATAGCTTTAGGTGAATGATCTGTGGAATCTGAAAAAGTGCATAAGGACTGTGGTTTTTTATTCTTTTTCCTTCATATTTTTATACATGATGTACTGGTGACTGATATTATATAAATGTACTTTAAAATGTTGCAGTTCTTGTTCAATTTTTTTTATTAAATCTTGTAAAGCTCCTGTTTTTATTTCTTTTACATTTCTTTTAGATTTTTTTATTCCATTAAACTTCTTATATTCCACGTCTTTAATGCACCACTTCAACCATGAAACATTATCATCAAGTAAAGTTGTAAAAAAATCATAAGTAATTTTTTTTTTATTTACATAAAGCACATTTCGAATACATGCACAGCTGAGATTTGGAATTGCAAACTAGAGATTTTAATAAATCATTAATTTCTTTGTATCCGTTTAATGCTGTTAATCTTTTAAGTGTAACAAATTTAAATTCAATATTGGCATGTTTCTTGCGCATGTGTCACTATCGGAGAGTTTTGGCCTAATTACATAAAACGGTTTGTTCCTTATAAATGTGGAATAAGACAAGGAGATCCCTGTATCTTCCTTAAACTTCTGATATATTTTTTTTAAGCAGTCTAATAAATATCTTTTCTGTTCTTTAACTTTCTTTGCCGTTTTTGTCTCTTTCTTCCCTGCAGTTGCTCGGGATACATCATCTTGTAAATAGAATTCCCGTATTATTTTAGTTAATTCTGTACGTTTGGTGTTTATTTGTTTTGTTTTGTTACGAACTCTTCCTTTCAATCCAACACAGTGACCAAATCTACTTTTCATTTTATATTGCTTGACTAAGGTATTTTTTATAAGGCCCTTGAGAATATTTCTTTCAGCATTACTTTTACAATTTTTGCAAGTATTTGATAAAGACTCTATTGACGTGTTTTTCCAGTATTGCACTTTTAATTTTATATTTTTCAGGAGTAGAAACATTTTTTAATGATTGAATAAAAGATTCTGTTTTTGATGACGGAGAAGGAGGCATTGGTGTAAATGAAGGTTCAATGTTTTTTTTCGTATCTTCGTTGTTATTTTGTTTACACGTTAATAATAATTTCAGTCTAAAAACTCTTTTTCTTAAGGAGTCAACTTTCTTCTTTAATATATGTATTGTTCTCTTTTGTTTCTCATTTTCTTTAGAAATTTTATAGTATCTTTGTTTATATACTTTACGACTAGCGATTTGTTTTTCTTTGATATTCTTATCTATTTTTTTTGTTTTAGTTCTCTCCAAAGTTTACGTCTTTCCTTTTTCTCTGGTTCTGGCAGTTCAGTTATATTTTTGTAATTCTTTCTTTTTTTGTCTGCATCTTTCTTTTTTAATTCTTCCCATTTTTCGGGACAATTTAATTTCATTCGTTCCCTATACCTCTTCTGCCGTTCCGCTGATGTCAAAGGCATTTTCCTAAAAAAAATATCTCTATAAAACTCAACTTTGTATTTTTGTTTGTACTAAATAAGCTCAAAAACTACCTGACCGAATTTGAAAATTCTTTTTACGTTAGAATATTTATCCTGGAGTAAGTGTAGCAAGTGAGTGAATTAACCATATACCTACCTACCCTATTTAAAAATTATAGAAAATAACATTATGAATATGGCTTTACCTCTTCATATCTGTTACGTTACAGATAAAAGTAACGGAATAATAACATATATGAACTGTTTGCACGTGTCTAACCTAAAAATATTTTATGGCACCTATCGGCGAACGTAAAAACCGGCACCTATACTTATTTGTTTTTTCCAGTGTTTTTTAATTAAATCTAATATAGAGCCTTGTTTATTTGTTATATCAATAGGAAAACCAAAAAGAACTTACCGATCTCAATATAAACCAAGAAGATAACTTGCAAAATAAATGTCTAAATATGACTTCACACACAAACTAGTTTACAAATACTGTTCACAGATATCTAATATACTACAGATATATAATATACTAGTCAAAGACAGATAGGACACTTCAAAGTTTGCAGTTAGTACCGCTTGTTTCCGCGAAGCGCTAGTGTCGATTCAGTCGATAGTGATGTACGTAAAGTATCAAGAGTTTATTAACTTCTTGATCAGCATCAATCGTGGTCAATAGTGACGTACCACATCAATCAATACATGGATTTTATTATTTTTTCTAATATTTAAAGGTTTGTTGTAAATAAAGAGCATGATTTTTTTAATAACATTATTTATTTTTATTTACAAAATTAAAAATCTGCTTGAAGGATATGCCAAATTACTGTTCTTTAGTTGTCTATATTCTCTGGATTCTATCCATTTATGAAAGTTTTGTTTATCACTGTTGTGTAGGTACTACGACAGGTTCCACAGTTAAATTTCTTTGATAGTCTTCTGCATAAATATCGCGCAGTATATGCAGACTAATGTACTTTCACTTTACCACTTACACAGCTAACAAAGCACTCACGAGAAGACATAGTACTAAACGTTTGCTTTTCAAATTATTATTTATTTCGTTATCAACTCATGCCCGAAAGCGAGAATATACAAACAAAAATAATACAAAAACTTGTGAAAATACTGAAATAACGACCACAGCAAGTAGTAAACAAAGCGCGGCAAATCACAATGTCTAGGCGACAGGCGACTGATTATTGTGACGTCATTAAAATGAAAGATGGCGGCGGTGCGATACTAGCGCTCGGCGCAAACATAGGAACTAAAACTGTCACAGGTCTATACTGTAGATCATCAAACTTGGCCCCCGCGAAATTTTTATTTTTTTATTTTTGAATTTTTATTATTGCATATCGTTAGTTCATGGTTTGTACTTAATTGTTCGCTATGAATAATCGTTTGTTCGTTAGTTGTTTATTTAATAAAAAATAATTTAAAAAATACTATTTGGCTAGCCCCCTCAATCAAAATTAGTAATATTTTCTCTCATTATCAGTCTATAAATACATATTGACGTTTGTTCTTCAATAAATTACGTTTGTTCGAACATTTAATTGCCTTTTTATTGTTTAAATTACAAGGAGAGAGCAGGAAATGTACAATTTTATTGAATAACACCCATATACGTCTGACACCAGAGGGGTTAATCCCTTGTTCTCTTTTCTGAGATAAAAATGCGTACCTATGTTTTAATCCAGAATCCATTATTTATCCTCCAATTTTCATCAAAATCCATTGTTTTATTTTAAATTAGTTATATTCAATATTATTTTTTATGCAAATATGTATTTATATATTTTTTTTTGAAAAATGTTAGGATTTTATAAATTATTCTTTTTATAATTAATTTAAAATATTTGAATTTGCGTATTTAGCTTAATTCTTCTCTAAAGTATTATATTAAAACTAAGCTGCACATTATTGGGCCACATTAAATATAAAATCTTAAAGTTTATATAAAATTGCAATGAATACAATGCACAAAACGCTGTTGTCAGAAATTCCAATAATTGGAATAAAATTCCAATCGATAATTCCAATAAAGTCTCACTGAGAATAACAATCTGTCAAAAATTACACCTGACGCTATGTTGATTGCAATAATTCCAAACGTCAATCGATTGGAATTATTACAGAATAGCACAGTCTGTCAGCTGGTAGGAGAGTTTTGAATTTTGCCGTTTTTTTTTTCTTCTAAAGCGCCTCAGCGGCGTACCGACAAGCGCTGGACCCCTACTCGACTACAAGAATTTGTAGAGGGGAGCTCAGACGACACGAAAAAGAGGTTTCCAGCTGGGAAGTGTTTACAACCACTTTCTGTCGCCGTCTCTCTACCTATAAGTTTATTTGTCAATAATGAATGTATCCGAGATATTAAGGTGACTTGTTAGTGACCCGTTTGTATTGTAGGTACGTAAATGACCATGTGTTGTGTAGACCGTACCTACTACTTTAACTACCTATTGTCGCTAGATTAGTACAAGGTGAATATTGAGGAAGTTTAAACGTATAAGGAATATTGCAATCCGCCTATAATCAACGTTTATATGTCTAGCTGTAAGTTCTCTATTGTTTGTGTGTGTTTATTAAAATCATTATTAAATACATTTTGTTTTATTCCGATATTCATATATTATGTATCAATTTTAGTCTAGTCATGTTTTCAGAAAAACGAACTTTCGGAAGCATTTCATATTACTTTTTGGTAAATGGTCTTTTCCCCCTATTTCGACACCGCTGAATCCGAATCTGCCTGTTGCCGAACCGAAATCGCGACCGGAAGTGAGATATTCAAGATGGCGGCCAATATTGCGCCGAAACCCAAAATCAGTGCTGTAAGGCCCCACTGGGGCACATGAATACGTCCGAAATATGGAATTACATGTTTTTGAGCACGGATAATTCAAAAATACACTAAATAAAATAACTTCAGTTAGATTTTCTACTCGGAAAGGTGAAAAAAAAAGTTTGCATGTTTAAAATTTCTTATAAAAGTAAATTCTTCATCTCAAGCAATGAATGTTTCCCAATGAGAGCTTATCATTTATATGCAGAAGAAACGAGTTGGCGACAGCACGGATCCCTGGGGGACGCCAGCATTGATCGGCATGTGTGTAGACACACTTCCATTAACAAGTACGCGGATGCCACGCCCATGCAAGAGAAGCCGGCGATCCAGTTGCATAGGCGGTCAGGTAGGCCGTATGATGGCAGCTTGGAGAGTAGTGCCCTGTGCCAGACTCGGTCAAATGCCTTATATATCCGTATTTATCCATTGGGAAACATAGATCAGAAGGTCACTGTTCGGTCTAAAACCATATTGACGATAATTTATGATGGCGTGATCTTCCATATACGTCATATGTCGAGCATTGATTATCTGCTCCATGACTTTGCACTGAACTGAGGTGAAAAAATAGGACAGTCCGATCGATCCCCTTTTTTAGGGATCGGTTGCACATTGGCCAACCTCGAGGCCTCTGGAACTATACCGGAAGAATACGATAGGTGGTACAAGACTCTTGTAACAAGAGTTAGCACGGAGACAACTCGGAAGCACTATTGCTGCTATGCTGGTATAACGTCGGGCCCACTGGCCTTTCGAATATCGAGTGATAGTATAGCGGCTCGGACGTCACGCTGTCTTATGCAGATCTCAGCCTTTTTGGTTGAACAGTCGGCTATCTTTGGTAGGGCTACTCCACCATCGCTTATCTGTGAGTTCGAAGCGAATAACCTTACTCGGCTCGTAATAGTGTATGCTAACCATGATCTCGCTAGCAATAGCAGATGCACATGCTGACGGGTTGTTAACCTTGAAGTTGTTCGGGCCCCTGTACTGTACAGCGGGCGGCCAGCCGTTTCTACGGGTCTCCCTTGCCGACAGGTCAATAGCCCAACAGCCTGTACGCATGCGGATGCGTGCTATGCTTGGAACACTTTCTGACCTCATGTGTATCGTGGCAGGTCTCTATTTGGGTCACTCTCCAATAAAAGATGGTACTGTCTTACTGATTCTATATTGATAACTAAGCACCTGCTTGCTAGGACAGTACCAACGAGCGACCTAATTGTTGAGTTACGCTAGCCGGGCCGGGGCGCGTCCGGTCGCGTCGCCCACTAGAACATAACTGAAGTCCGGCGCGGGAGTGCCGGGAGTGTCCGTTAACTTGCCCCGCGCCCCTGTGACTTAATTAACTACCTGTGCGGTCAAGCCGCTACAAGCCCGTCAATTTATCCGTATGTCCAACATTGCATCAATCCACCCAATCGGCGATCATTTCCTATGGACTGGGTGTACAGTTGTACACAGATTGATCATGGAAGGCGACAATGTCACTTGACGGGTATTGTATCTGTGTACAGGCGGATGTTAACCCTACCACCAAGCTCGTGCGGTCGTCGATTGGCCACTCTATTGGTTTAACCTGGAAGAAAGTTTAGAAGAAATAATAAAACACGCGTTTTAGGATTTTCTGCTAGAGTCGCCGCCATCACTCAAGTCCGATAGCCGCGAAGCTAGTTTCTTTACTTGCTCTGTGCAAGTTTCGTCCGACCAAGGACATTATATACCTACTACTAGCTTTCCTTCCCCTTGTGAATCTAAACACTGTATCACTCTTTGATCTGATAGGGGTATTCACTTAATATCGATATATCGTATTTACTCGATGTTTGTCATACGATATATCGGATTGATTCGATGTTTTGACAAATAATTTTTCTATTCGATATATCGATATATATTTTTAGAAACATCGAATCGATTAAAAAAAGTAACTCTGACTAATAATTACAATAAAAACAAAAGTTAATTTTAACATTACTTAATGATCTCAATTTTAAATAAATGTCATTAATAGGTTGTGAGTTTAGTAGGTACTTAATTTCTATTTTTTTTACTGTCTAGAAGTGTTCTGGTATGTAATATAGTATTTGTATTAATGGGCGGTGGTCAAGGTCATCTTGTATCTGTCAAAAATATGATATGATATGATTAACTTAGATTTGCCATATTTTTGACAGATACAAGATGACTGAGAGCCACGGGTCCTTAATTTGTAGTTTTTCGTTTCACTTAAAAACATATAACTCATCCCACCACTATACTATCTTAGTAGGTAGTACACTTCTATTCAAGTAACACTCATATAGAAAATCACTATTATTACAATACTAATATAGCTATATTACTCTGGTATCTGATTCTAAATTCACACATACGAAATCAAGGACAGCAAACTTTCTGCATTTGATTAGAAAAAGTATCATTAAACTTTTGTGGATAGTATTCGATATTAAAAAAATATCGATGTTTTCAAGCGATATATCGAAAAACATCGATGCTGGGATCCGATGTTTTATATCGAATATAAATATCGATATATTTTTTAAGTGGACACCCCTAATCTGATGACCCAGAGGCCTATTCAAACGCACACAAAAAAAATTTAAATGCGTATACTTCTTTGGCATCATTAAAAATTAGTTTTTATTAATTACAATAAAATAGGTATATAAATGCAAAAAAAAAGAATAGTCAACACAGTCAATAAAGTTCAGTTTAAATTTGAAAAATTAAATAAGTAGGCATGGACGTAAAAAAGTAGAGGACGGACAGGACGGATCGCCGCTACGACAAAAGAAAGTGAAGCACCAAGCGTGCATTATCTCTAATATATTTTTAAATTGTTGAATAAGTGGACCTTGAGATTTTTTATGAGTAATGGAGTTGTTTTTGCATCATTTTACTACACAAGACGGCATTGTTCTTTATTTTCTTAATGCGGCTGATCAGCATAACCGAATGAGAACGTGTGCGTGAGGGTCGTATTTACAATGAAACTGGCATAACTTGGTTGCTTCACTTTTGTCTTAGCGGCGATCCGTCCTCTCCTTTTTTACGTCCATGTAAGTAGGTAATAATTTTTTTTTATATATCGCTAAAATTTTGTTGAATTCCTCGTAGGAAGAGAATTTATCTCCGACTTTCATTGTCTATCTCCGATATGATATAGAAATTATAGAATAGGTTTTATCGAATCGAACGAACCAAACAAAATGAAACAACAAAAACAAAGCAACAACAACAAAACGTATTTTACTCCACATGTACAAAGAGTCAATATAGGGGGGGCTAATCCCTATATACTGTAGTCTTTGGAGTCTCGTTGGAGTCAATCAAATCACCATAGATAGATATATACTCAAAGGATAGATATTATAGTAGTTTATGTCTTATTCAAATTGACACCCACAGAGCAAGTAAAACGGCAGCGGAGGCACTGCCAAATATTATTTTATAATAATATACTCTATGATTTGGACGACAATGTATTAATTGATGAGACGACAATAGATCGACCTGTCTACGCCAATAGTAGTCTGTGGTCTACGCGTACTCAGTCCATAGATAATGAGCCACCATAGAGTAACTTATATGAGCCACAACGGCACAGTCAGATCTCAGATGAATGACTGAGTGTCAGACAGACCTTTTAGGACCTTTTACTTACTCTGTGAGTCAGACAGACAATAGTCTGTGGATGACAAGCAGAATAAAAAAGAAAAGCAATAGCTCGGATATAAATTCAAATGAAAATAAATAATAATTAGTTAGTTAATAGTGTTCGTAGCGGTAGTGCCACTCGTCATGGTGTTTCTGTGGAGCTTCGTATTGGTTGGGTTAGTGATGGTGGTGCGAGCTGACTTCGTGCGGTAACTATTGTGTTTATATTATACAAGGTTCTACCGGCATCATCGTGTAATGCAACGAATATAAGTACTCTCTTGGCAGTACCAGTCAACATTGTCCGGCTGTCCCCCGTAAGTGACCTGGGTTACTCTGATTACTATCTTGTTCACACAGTCGGTACACTCCTCGAAACTTTAAACTGGAGGAAAGTGAAAACTAACTTGAAATCATATTTTTCCTGGGGTTAACAAAAAATAAACATCTTCACAGCCTTCACTTACACCTTGCAGTGTCGACAGAAACAGTTGGCAAGTCTGTTGCTGCAAGTAGCTATCTGTTGTATTTAGAAGAAGTACGGACGCCTTATGTCCTCTCCGTAGTACTAGGGGTTGTTGTAGTTTGGTTTCCAAAAAGTGATCAGTTGACATAAACAAAAGTTGTTAGTAAAGTGTTAAGAACCCGCCTCATAATGTTTGTCTGATAGTAGTTACATGCTGCATCAAATCAGTTGCACCTATGTTTCATGATGCCCTGCAAGTGCATTTCACGCGTATTTTTATATATTTACTAATGTACAATTTTATCATTAACTACCGTGACATAGAAAATTTCACATACTTTAGGAATATATTAATGACAACTTGTTATTTCTAATAGTTTATACACAATTCTTGTATAGCCGAAGCTCAATGACCAATTTTGTTGTGAAATCATACTTCCTAATGTTTCTGATAGGTACATGAATCTTAGTATATCTTATTTTATCATGAAATAAGTCATGCACAAAAGTGAGTTCATCACACTGGAGCCTGTTGTTATTAGGTGTTGTTGTAGTTGGTCTGTTATCTCAACATATTTATAAGTTTATCTAGTTATCAGTAAAGGTTCAAGTAAACAAACTGAGTATCACCACTCACATCATGGCACTTTATATACATTGTTGGAACAAACACAGTATGTATACAGATACCACTGGCCCAAAATCTCAATTTTGAAACCTTTATCTGATATACAGCATACATCTATTCTATTTTTTGTGTTAATGGCTCCATCAGGGTTTTGATGATTCTGCCAATGTCAATTAATTATAGACATTATAGTATCAATATGCTGATAATAGGTAGCTAACATGTTCCCTCTGCTCTGATATGTCTCATTAATCACACATATTTAAGTTCTGGAGTGTAGGGATGATAGGTACAACACAAATGTGACAGTACTGCAGAGTTACAGACACATTCAAATTATAATACAATACATATACAAAGCCTTTTATGTATTTCACAAAAGTCTCCTGTGTTGCGTGTCTAGGACACAAAGTCCTTCAGCGTTTTCCACTTCTGCCACTTGCTAGCCTTGCCCGTAGCAGACCATCAATTTTCATTTCGTCCATCCTTGGACCATAGTGTCTACCCCTCTTTCTTTTGTATTGTGTCACATATTCACAGCGCAACAAACTCTAGTTTTACGCGAGACTTATTTTGTCCATATATCTTTAAAAAGATGTAAGCGAGATGGAATCCTATTAAAATCGTAATGAATACCAAAGATAAGATATTATAGAGCAAGAGGCTGTGAGCTGTATGAGTATTATACAAAAACTTTTAGAAAAAGCAAGTTGTAGTTAATGTTTTCTTAAAATTTAGTAAATTAAAATTAAGAAATATATTAAAATAAAATTATTGTTGCAAACTCAGTTAAAAATACGCGAAAAATTGAAGACTTTCAGGGCTTCATAAAACTTAATTTGTAAAATTTATTTTATATATATCATGTTTAATATACGTTTAGAAAGCAATTCAAGACATATTTATCGCGTAATTTACATTGTAGCAAGTAATTAGTATGGGAGTTGTTAAGTATAGGTTGTATCATCAGAATATGTATGAGGCAAGGCTACTGATTACAATAATTGTGTTCCAGAGTCCCGCTGTACCGCGTCCCGTCAGCGCGCGCCACCCTGCAGCAGGTGGGCACGGACCTGCATCAAGTGCGCATCAAGTACTCTTCTTCTCACCTACCGGCTGGCCCCACTCCCGAGCCTCTCTCCAACTATCTGGACGTGAGTGGCCTCGTCCACCTTGTTTGTTATCAAGTATGTTGTATGAAGTAACAACAATGTACCACATTACAGGCACAGTACTACGGCCCCATCACGCTGGGCACACCCCCCCAGAGTTTCAAGGTGGTCTTTGACACGGGTTCCTCCAACTTATGGGTGCCCTCCAAGAAGTGTCACTACACCAACATAGCCTGCTGTGAGTATATCTACATTTGGAAGTTGTAATATGCAGTAAAGTATGTACTTAATAATAATCACTATTTCAGTAAACTATTTGTTTGTTATGGTATGCATTGCATACATACCAGTTTATAAATTCTTCTGATTCATATTAATAAGTACATACATAACATAACTGATTCACAGATATTTTAAATTTAAAAAATGTCATAAAATCAATGTATGTATGTATGCCAACAATTTCCCAACTAACAACATTTACAGCATCTAGTTACAGTAATTATAGACCTTACATATATTATAGTTACCTTTTTATGTTCCCTGCTTTATGCTTACTACTTATTTGATGATCATGATAATATGTGGTTTGGTGACTATAGTGCAAACAAAGGTTATCCTGTGATACATTCATGGTGATGCCTCCTAATTTATTACATTTTTCGCCCCCGACTCCGCCCGTGGATATATTGATTAATATAAAATATAGCCTCTTGTCACTCGGGGATATCGTAGCTTTCTATTAGTGAAAGAATTTTTAGAATCGGTGCAGTAGTTTTTGAGTTTATTCATTACAAACAATAATACAAAAAATTAAATATTTTTTCTTTAAACAATAATGAATATTTGATATGAGTGTATTGGAAGTGTATATGTATATGTATGTAACAGTGCTCCACAACAAGTACGACTCGTCGCGGTCCAGCTCGTACCGCCAGAACGGGACCAAGTTCGACATTCAGTACGGCTCCGGGAGTCTGTCGGGCTTCTTGTCGCAGGACGTGGTGTCTGTGGGCGGGCTGGCTGTGAGGGAACAGACTTTCGCTGAGGCGCTGTCCGAGCCCGGCCTGGCCTTCGTCGCCGCCAAGTTCGACGGTATCCTCGGAATGGGCTTCGCGAGCATCTCTGTGGACGGAGTGCCGCCCGTGTTCGACAACATGGTGTCCCAAGGCCTGGTGCGCGCGCCCGTGTTCTCGTTCTATCTGAACCGCGACCCGAACGCGGCGGCCGGCGGGGAGCTGGTGCTGGGCGGCGAGGACCCGGCACATCGTCGCGGGAACTTCACTTACGTGCCGGTCGACAAGCCGGGATACTGGCAGTTCCGGATGGACGGCGTGCGGGTGGCAGGACGGACCTTCTGCAAGGGAGGTTGCGAGGCCATCGCCGACACGGGCACGTCGCTCATAGCGGGCCCCGCAGCCGAGGTGGAGGCCATCAATCGGGCCATCGGCGCCACCCCGCTGGTGGGCGGCCAGTACGTGGTGGACTGCGCGCTCGTGTCCAAACTGCCGGCTCTCGAGCTGGAGCTGGGAGGAGAGCGGTTCGAGCTGGGCGGCGGAGACTACGTGCTGCGCGTCTCGCAGTTCGGGAAGACTGTTTGTCTGTCGGGACTGATGGGACTGGACATCCCTCCGCCGCACGGCCCGCTCTGGATCTTGGGCGACGTGTTCATAGGTCGTTACTACACAGAGTTCGACGCTGGTAACCGTCGTGTGGGGTTCGCGGCCGCCGTCTAGCTGGATGTGTACCAAATATTAGCGTTAGTACTCTCTCTAGTTAAATAATGTTCTCTACATACATTGTAAAGCAATGCTGTGTCTCTTATTCACTCATATATTAGTTAGTACCTGTACTTCGCCGACTTTTGAGATCTCTCTATATATTACGGTCACATTGTGCTGTGATATTTGTATCATTAAAATGTTGAAAATTCAATAGTTGGTGATTCTATTTATATTGTACCTACATTACAGGTACCGGGACGGTTCTTGACCGGTGACCGTTATCTGCGCAGAACACAATTTTTGGGTCTGCTTGACGGTATGAGGTAGGCGCGACGGGCGGGGGGATCGCGCTATCGAATCACAACGCGGCGCGTGGGCGTGCCCAAAGAGTACTGTAACAAACAAATACAGTCGAGCGCACAATCCTTTCTTTACGATATATTTTTAACCGACTTCCAAAAAAAGAAGGAGAAGGTTCTCAATTCGGACCGTATTTTTTTTTTTTTTTTTTTTTTTTTTATGTATGTATGTACGTCGATAACTCCGCGAATTGTGAACCGATTTTGATAGTTTCTTTTTTAATCGACAGATAACTCTTCCGGATTGGTCCCATTTTTATCTCATAAAAATTGGTTCATTAGTTTTTCAGAAATTTTGAAAAAACTGACTTTATAAGTACATTTTTCTTGATATCTCGATAAAATATGTACCGATTTTGACGACTTATTTTTTTTAAGACATCATAATTTCTCGACATTATCTCACAGACATATGACGACAAACGGTTCAGTAGTTTTTCAGAAATTCAGTAATTAATTTCTGTTTACGGCTGAAAATTATGTATCAGAAAAAGCCTTAGCAACGGTTGCTATTGACACGAAGTTGTCAATTTTCGTGACGATGGTGTAGCGGTTAAATATAATGGGGTGCATAGGATGCACAATCACATGGTTCAAATCACATCCACAGCGGTATTTTTTTTAAATTTTCCATCAATATTTTTTTAGTTGTGTTATTATTTGTCTCTCAAGGCAGCAAAACCACTTAAAAGGGTAAAATAAACCTTTTAAAAAAAAGTGCACCGACTTCAAAAATTTGCACTGAAAAGTAAGAAATAATAAATATTTCGTCGTAGAATTTGAAGACGGTTGGTGCCAAATTAGAAACAACTTAGTTCCCAAATTCACTAATCTAGACAATTCATTAGGAACCTACGATCATCAGTAGGTACATACAAACATAGATAATATTGAACAGATCTTCTTAGATATTTACTTAGTGTTGTATCCTAATTTGGCACCAACCGTCTTCAAATTCTACGACGAAATATTTATTATTTCTTACTTTTCAGTGCAAATTTTTGAAGTCGGTGCACTTTTTTTTAAAAGGTTTATTTTGTTGGTATATTTTTAATTTTTTATTTAATTATTTTATTAAAATTTTAATTTTAATGTTTAAAAAATGCCGCGTAGATTTAAAACTGTTTTAAATAGATACGAGAGAAAAATTATTTATCAAGTACCTATATTGTTATATGAAAAAAAATCTTTGTAATTTTATTTCTGTTTATTGTTAGTTTTTTATTAATTTTAGTATTGTTGTTTAAGAGTCCAGGGTTTATTTATAATTTGTTTTTGTATAATTATTAAATAATTTTAATAAATCCCAAAAACATGAGAAAACAAGATTACTTATATATTGTTTTCTTTAATTTTAATTTTACCAGCAGTAAAAAGCAATCGTAAAAACAAACACCAATAAATCAATTATAATAAATATACAAATTATATTGCACTCGAATGTACATATGCGCAAACATTCCCCCACTTTTTCGTCGAGCGCTCAAGAACCGTCCCGGTACCTGTACATGACCTTTGCCTAAAAAGAAAAGTGTTATTACTATAGGTACCTACTTGTTATATTATCTCGTTTGGGGATGGTGACTGGTCGCTCGTTTTGCAAGTTTTATGGAATATACTTAGTAGTAAAAGCTTACAGTGTTTCCAAACAAAATCGCCTTCCTTAGTTAACTAAAATAAAATCAACCGAAAATTAAGAAAAGTCATAAATTATAGACTGATTAGGTATACTTTGGTTGTTTTTAGGAAACGCACAGATTTAATGTATTATAAAATTCCATCTACTTCTAAAAACATTTTCTGATGACGAGATGCATGTCACCATGCATTTGAAAACAGGAACAGACAAAACGAGCGACCAGTCGCCATACACGGCGACACTCGATGTACTTGCTCTATGGTGTCCGGCGACACGAGGTTGCAGGGGAGTTAGCACAGATTTTGACAGCGACACTTTCGTTTCGGTCGAATGGCCTTGAACATGCCAAAACGTTCATGTCCAACAAGGACCGGCCAGAGATAGCCCGGGGCCGAGAGGTCCGGCCCAACAATGTGCGGGCAAATTCCGTGTACTTGTCTTTGTCCGGCCAAGCAAATTGCTCGGCATTCTTGTGCAGGGCATGCCCGGTCCGGGCTATCTCTGGCCGGTCCTTGTTGGACATGAACGTTTTGGCCTGTTCAAGGCCATTCGACCGAAACGAAAGTGTCGCTGTCAAAATGTATGCTAACTCGGCTGGTCTAATGTCGTAAGTATCTAGTGCAAGGAATCTGTCAAGCCAACAGAACTGGCGAGCAGCACCGTGTCATTTGGAGCCACTTTTGACTCCAACTCCAAAACTATTAAACATAAACACACCAATTTGGTTTAGGTATATATTGTACCCCTAGATATAAACTAGTACCTACCTATTCTTTTTATCGTCATTTTTATCATTGAACCCTAACCACATGACCTAGAAAGTTAAAATTTGGCATCCAGATAGGTAATTGGGTGTATACAAAGGAAACAATCAGAAAACAGTGAATTCATAAGATTTGAAAAAAAATTAACAAATAACGTTCATAAAAGTTTTTATGACTCGTTAAAATTTTCGTCCAATAATCGTCATTTTTATTAGCCAAGTCAAATGTTGAGGCCTATACCTATATCATAAATTATTTGCTTTGTGTAAATAGTTCGACCAGTCAAATAGTAAACATTGTAGCAGAAAAAATACAAGAAATTGTGTTTTAAATTTACTAAAGAATGTTATACGTTCTTATAAATAAATTTCAGGATTGTCTACAGAACTTGGCACCCATTTAGACCACAAATCTTTTGTCGGTGGAGCCGACAACCACACCATAATTATCATAATATTGAACTTGGCTGCCATTTTCACATTCTTTTTTTTGTGGGATATTATTAGGTCCTAACATGAAATTGGCGTTTTGTTGAACTAGCTACTTTGGTTTCAAATATCTGGCGTTTGGTTTGGAATTTCAAATACAAATTTATTTTAAATTTAAGCTCATGTATTTGGGTTTTGAATTTAGTGATTCATTTGTTTTTGCGTCATTTGTTTTTTACGAATACGAGTGGCGTGGCACCAGCGCTGCAGCGGTACTGAAACATCTCGGAGGACTAACGATGTGTATGGGGCAGCTACTGCAATAGAAAGCACGGTACGTTTTTGGTTCCAAGATTTCGTTTTGGAAATTTTGACCTACAGAACAAGTCCCGTGGACGGCCGAAGACCCAAGTTGATAAGGAAGAATTAAAAGTCATCGTGGAATCGGATCCATCTCAAACAACATCAGAGTTAGCGACAGGCCTCGGTGCGAGTGATAAAACAGATTAATTCACTTTAAAGAAATTGGAAAAGTGAAAAAGTTAAAAATTGATACCGCATGAATTGACTAAAGCCCAAAACACGCGTCGTGTGCTGCTTTATATTACTCAACCGGCACAATAATGAGGGGATTTTGAATCTAATCGTTACTTGTGATGAAAAATGGATTCTGTACGATAATCGTAAACGCATCACAGTGGTTGTACCCAGGAGAACTGGCCAAATCCTGCCCCAAGCGAAAGTTGACAAAGATACGGTGAGTGTTTGGTGGATTAGTGCTGGTGTCATCTACTACAGCTTCTTAAGATCTGGCCAGACAATTAGATACGGCAGATGTGTATTGTCAACAATTGCAAACCATGATGGAAAAACAAACCAGGCCGGTCAAATTGCTCTAGCCCACTGCTGCTTTAGGACAACGCTAGACCACCCACTGCACAAAAGACGGTCGCTAAATTAAAGGAGCTGCGATTGGAATGTCTCCGATACCCATCATACTCCCCGGACCTTGCTCCAATAGATTACAACTTTTTCTAATTTGGACAACTTTTAGCAAGTAAAAAAATTAATTTCCGATGAGGCAGTCCAAACCGCCTTCAAAATTTTTATTGATTCTCGTTCCCACAATTTCTTTAGCAAAGAAATCAATGATATACCTATGAGATGGTAAATGTGCATACATAACAATGGTTCATGCTTTTATTGATTAAATATAGGTAGGTATAATTTCATTTTTTTTTTCATTTTGTTTTTTCCATATAAAACGCCAATTTCATATGTAATGTAATGACCTAATAAGTACTACTCTCTACCGAGAGAAGAACGCCAACTCCATACAAAATAATTGGCTCACACACGCTGCAGCAGCGCGTCAATGTAATCGCATATAACAATTTCTAAACTAATAACTAAGTAGGTACCTACCTATTTACCACTAAGAACATTAAAAAAAATCGATTTTCCAATCGTGGATTGGAAAGTGGCCCGAGAACCAAACACATCTAAGTCATGTCGCTTATGCATCTTTTATACTGTCCGACCATACGGTTAAGAGGAGAGACCAGACCGAGGACCGTTTTCGATCTAGCTAGCAGGAAGGGATCAAATGCGCTAGCTCTGTGATTTCGTATAGGAGCACATAGATTCAACTGTCCCAACAAGTTTGGACAGTCGACCTTGTAGTTGGCCAGCTTGTAGAAGAATTCGGCATCCAGTCTGCATCTACGATTCCGCAGAGAACTCATGCCGAAGTACCGCAGACGATCCTTGTATCCGGGAAACCTCTTCGCAAGATTGCAGCTGTATGCCAAATGCCAGCTAAACCGTTTTTGAACGCTCTCGAGTTTTTTAATATAAATGTCAAAGTGAGGATTCCAAACTATGCGGCATACTCCAAACCACTCCGAACCAGCGCATTATAGAGGAGTATATTGGTTCCAGAGTCCCTGAACTCTCTGCAGTTCCTCAGCACAAAGCCCAACGTTTGGAATCATTTTCGCGTTATCTTGTCTATGTGTGTATTGAGCCGCAACCTACAGTCCATATGCACTCCCAAATCACGAATACCGTCAACCTCCGTCAAAGCACTACCCCCACAGCGTATACACCAGGCACTCTCGTTTTATTTATATATACGTTATGAATAACATGACACTTACTAAAATTGAGATCCATGGTTGAAGTCACACCATTTCACCAAACTGTCCAAGTCGTCCTGCAGTAACCTCACATCATGAGCTGTCAAGATCTTTCTTGAGAATTTCAAATCATCAGCAAACAAGTAGTGATCGGAGTTCGGAAAACAGCAGCCAATGTCATTGATGAAGACATTGAACAAAAGTGGTCCCAGATGAGATCCCCGAGGAACACCGGAATGCGCAGTAAACATCTCCGATTCGTAACCATTGGCAACGACCCTTGAACTGCGACCAATGAGGTTTAGGGGGTAGAAGTAGAGGTATATTTTATTTTGTTCGTAAATATCCACGGGCGAAGCCGGGGGCGGAATGCTAGTATGTACATATATAAAAAGAGTAGTTCCGATTCACTGACTCATCAACGCCCAACCCAAACACTTGGACCTAGGAAGCTGAAAGTTGTTGTCCGTGGCGGGTGGCGGATGGCCCACACAGACGTTAATTTTATGGCAATGGAAACAAAAAAGTAAATTAAAAAGTAGATTTAATTTAAAATAGTATATACTATGTACAGGAGGTTGCGGGTAGATCGGCCATATTGACTATGTTGGTCATGTCGGCCAAGTCTGTGAGTCGGGCAATCTTCGCTAACTTGCGGCGAGTTCGGAACTTGCGCACATATGCCTCGACGAGCGCGTGTATCTTGGCGGGGTTGATCTCCTGACTCCGGTTGTGACAGATCTTGGGCACCGCGCGTCTCATAATGTCCTTGTAGTCCTGCTTGCTGAGGCGACGTCGCGCGTAGTGAGGCTTCAGCACCAGCTTCACCTCCTCCACCACGCGCTCCTGACGGTTCAGCTTGCGGAGGTACTGCAACACACGACTCAGTCGGTCACATCTATCTCTCTCTCTCACACAAACACACACACGCACTATTAGTCACCTTGGTCTTGACGCGCGAGTCCAGGGGCAGTCCGTCAAGCAGCTTGTCTTCCCGTTCCGACCGCGATTTGGAGTCTGCAACACGCGATATAATTACTAAAGAGCTTGAAGAACAAACATCGACAGTCGGGGTGTACCTACTGTATAGTATGTATCCTGATAGATCAATAAACAACTCACCCTTGTTGCGGGTGCGGGTGCGGGTGCGGCCTCTCGCTCGCTGTGCGGTCGGCCGCGTGACACACAGCGCGTCGAACGGGTCCGCGGGAGGCGGGGAGAACAGGTCGCCGAAGTCGTTCTCTCCGGGGGAGTAGGGAGACTCTCCATGTGCGGAGAGGGGCGTAGAGAGTAGGGGCGCCGCCGCAGAGAGTAGGGGCGGCATCGCGGGGAGCAGGGGCGCGGCCGGCGGAGGGGTGTCGCGGGTGGACGCCAGCAGGGCTAACACCTTTTGTAGTGGAGACACCGGGCGGGCTCCCAGCAATGTGGCCGCCTCGAGCGTGAGTGTCGCCGGAGTCGCGGCGATCGTCGGGGTCGCGTTGGTCGGGGCCACGTCCGGGGACCGGGTCGGGGACAGTGGGTCGTACGTGTCCGGAGAAGGGGCGCGCGGGCTGCCGGCGGTCACGGGCGGAATGGTTTGCGCGGGGGCGGCTGCGGGCGGACCGGGCGAGCTCGCCGGGTGGTCAATCAGGGGAGTCGAGGGCCGCGCGGCGGGACACGTCTCGGGCTCTGGCGGCGGCTCGGGCTCCGGGGGTGTCTTGGGACCGGCTGGAGGCGGGAGCTCCGGCGTTGGGGACGGCTCCGGCGGCGCCGCAGGCCGCGCCTCGGGTCTCTCCGCATGGTCGCTATCGCTGAGCACGATGACGTTTTTGGGAGAGGGCGTGATCTCGCGGAAGGGAGACCGTTCCAGATCGATAATGGCTACCGGCTTGGCGGCGTCCTCGACCGGTCGGCGACGTCTCCGCGCGCGTCTTTCTCGCCGAACGGCCGCCGCCTCGTCGTTGAAACTGACGCTCACGAGGATATTGTCGCCGGACGTGAACACCTCCTTGGAGGGTCCCGGCTCTTTGGGGCGCTTGCGACGCGCTCTGTCGCGCTCCGGTGGCGGAGTCCAGCCGGGAGACAACGCGCGCGGCGGTTCGGGCTCTGGGGACCGCCAGACGGCCTCGCGCGGCGGACTCGGTGCTCGCCGCTTCTTCTTCTTGCGCTTGGGGGGACTCCGGCGGGACGCTGAGCGGCTCTCTCGTCGAGCCCGTCTCGTCCGCCGGTCGTCAGAGCGGTCCCGACGTCGCGAGCGCTCCGCCTTCTTCTTCTTGGGCAGGCGGGGTGTGCGGGGCGGTGTGCGAGGTGTGCGGGGAGGAGGTGTGGGTGACCGTCGACGTTTACGGTCACGACGAGCACGACGCAGGGGGGCCAGAGCGGGGACGGGCTCCGCGGGAGGCGGAGGAGACGGCGACGAATGCATGGGGGACACATCACGACCGAAGGCGTCCTTCCGCCGCTTGTCTCCCACCAGCGTCCGCACATCGTACCGCTCCAAATCCTGCCGCCTCTTGCGCCGCCCCTGCTCGCTAGAGACGCGTCCCTTGCTGCGCTTGTCCGCCTTGTCCCCGTCGACGCCTTTGTCTCCCTCTTGCCGGTCCTTGTCGCGGTAGTTTCTCTCCTTCCCGCTCTTATTCAGCTTCTTGAAGGCAACGTCAACTTTCTTGTTCTTCTTGCGAGCCTCCTTCTTTGAGTCCTTCTTCTTCTTTTTTTTGTCGGTCTGATTACGAATGTCAGAGAGCTCCTTCCTCCCAGTGTCGCCCCCAATGCCGGCCGGTGCTGCAGCCCGCTCCTTGCCTGCCGATGCAGCAGCCCGCTCTCCATCCGAGAACAGTTCATTCTCGTCGTCGTCAGAGATCATCTCGGTGTCAAGGCCCTCTATACCCAGGTTCTCCTTTTCGGTCTCGAGCGAGGTGTCCTTAGACTTGTTCTCGTCCAAACAGGGCGTGTAGCTCCGCTCGTCCTCAGTCTCACTGATGGACTCTGTCATCTTGTCCAGGTTGTCACGTTTCCGTAACGAGTTGATGATCTTCCCGTCCGGTTGTCGGTCGTGGTCGTTGTCAGAGTGTGCAGGCCGGTCGTCAGGATCTTCCGGGTCGGGCGGCAACGACGCATCAGATTGTTTGTCGGACGTCTTATCATCTAAATGTAAGAGTGGAGTATCGTAGTGGTCACTGTCGCGGTCGGCCCCCTCCGGACTGCCCGCTTCAGTACCGTTCTCAGCAGCTTCACTAGTGTCGACTGCCAGTTCGTGCTCATCGCGCTCGTCACGCACGACTTCCTCGTCATGTCCGTCACGTCCGTCACTCTCGTCACATTCTTTCTGCTCGTCACACTCGTCACGTTCATCAGGCTCGTCACACTCGTCAAGCTCGGTGTGCTCGTCAACAAGCTGCGAGTGCCCTGCCCCTGCCCCCGCCTCGTCTTCCACCAAGTCTTCGTCGTCGTATAAGGTTACTTGCCGCTTGATGAGTGTCGGAGCGCTGAGTTTTATTTTGATGGGGTTGCGTTTATTGGGTGTTATGGGACATCTTTTAGAAACTTTTTCATTGTAATCTACAGATTTGAGAACGGCGGCCGGATTAAACTCTCTAGAGGGTTGCCTGAGCGCGAGCGGGGGCGGCGGCGGAGGCTGGAGGGGCGCGGGGTCGTCCAGGAGACTGCTCGAGTTGTTGGCGATGTGGACGCTGGTGGCGGAGTATATAGAGAAGTTGGGACAGTCTCCACCAGAGTCGCTGTCGCTGTCCGGGCACGAGGGGCCGGCCGGCCGAAGTGAGCGGAGCACACTGTCGGTCGCGGCGCGCAGCAAGCTTGCGGGGGGCTCTCGGGACGGCTGGGAATCTTCATCACCACTAGACTCATCGTGCGTGGGCTCTGTGGGGTCGTACTTATCAGTGTCGGTCTCGGCGGGCCGGCGGCGCGGGGGAGTCTCACACTGAGCGCGGGGCGGTTCGTTTGAGGACGGGGGCAGGTCCGGACCGTCCGGGGGGGGCGGCGGGGCGGAGTGGGGCGCTGCGGGAGAGTAGTGTCGCTCGCGGTCCAGTGGGCCGTGTGTCTCGCGCGAGTACTGCCCGCGGTATCCCCCGCCCCACCCCCCTGCGCGATGTGTCTGTTGTCCCCCCGGACTCCCCGCGTGACCCCCGGCGGCCGCTCGCCCGGTCTGTCGGCTCGGCACGGTGACCCGCACACGACCGTCACCCTCGAGCGCGAGACGAGCGCCGGGCGCGTGCAGCCGGGCCTGACTCTCGAGGATGCCGCCTAGCAGGTCGGAGGGCGGAGGCGGGGGTGGCGCAACCAAGAGGGCGGCGAGCTTCCTGCGCGCCTGTCTGCGAGCGGACAGCAGACAGGAGGCGGAGGGAGCGACGAGCGCGGCGGGAGCGGGTGCGGGCGCGGCTGACTGCTCGTCGTCAGAGAAGTAGTCCAGCTGGTGAGCAGAGCCGAACAACAGTAGCGGAGGTGCGGGCCCGACGGTGGGACCGATGGTGCCGCCCGGTAGAGCTCGCTGCAGACAGGCCAGACGAGCTCGGACTGTGGCCCGCACGTGAGACCGCCGCGCTGCCGTGCGAGGTCGCCGCTGGGGATCAGTACATCAGAAACATATTACTTATTAGTTACAACTATACATACTAACTATTAAATAACTTAAAGATAAAGATTTAGTTTAGAAATTAGAGGCGGGGAACTCTCGGAAAATTTACCTAATTAAAAAAACTGTAACAGGGGTGATCTGTTAGCAGGCTACTGTTCAATAGAACAAGACATTTAAAGTCAAAATCGTCAATTCCTTTAGTGGATTTTACTGGTCTTGCTCTAGCCTACTAGTTAATCATCCTTCTAAGGAATATGTAGCATATTTAGAGAGCTATTCAACAGTAACCTATATAAACTCCATGATCATTCACATAATATAGCCCCAATATACAGAGATGGTCCATCCATCATCCATTACAAACATATAACAGCTTCCTTTTCACCATTTAGCTACAAACCTTTTATCATCCTTTTCAAACATTAGTACTTTTGATTTCAAAAGTGCAACCAGGCTTTGCAGTTCTTGCTCTGAAGATGTGATTAATACCGCATCATCAGCATACAAAAGACAGCAAACCCTAGTAGGAGTCATTTCTAACCCTAAGGAACATTGTTGTAAATAAATTGTATTTAAAAAGTGTTGTCTTCATTTACCAAAGCAGGCTCTTACTAGAACATACCTTTCTCCTCCTGGCCGCTCTCTTGATAGGCACTTTCTTGGTAATGGGGAACTTGCCCCCCGCTCCAGTCTCAAACTCCACCAGCACACTCCTGGTGGTCCGTTTCCGTCTCTTGTACTTCCTTCTACGAGCTGGCGCGGTCTTACCGCGACCTCGTCCCCCTCGCGAGGTGGAGGGGACCGCCGACATCACCGGAACCACTACAGGCTCCTCCCGCTCCCCGTCGCTGCCCGACCACGTGTCTGCCTCCTCCTCGCCGGACGAGTGTTCAGCTCCCGGAGAGTCGCGGGCAGCTTGTGGACACTGCGGACAGAACCATTCGCCTTCAGGGATCTGCAATATAATGTAGATGAGGTGAGCGGGTTGCGTGTGGGGGCTGAGTGCGCACTCTCGGTCACGCTAGGTACCTCCGTGAGCGGGGGCTGCAGACAGTGCATGTGGTAGGCCAGGTCGCAGGCGTCACACAGCAACATGGTATCCTCGCCGTCCTGGCGTGCGCACCGCTCGCAGCGCGTGCTGTCCTCGACGTCGACCGGCGTGAGGTTGGGCGCAGGCAGCAGGCGTACCGGTCGCGAGCCGGGCCCGCCGCTAAGCGCCGCGACACTGTCGAACGGTCGCCGGTCCACAGGGCAGGTACCGGCAGTGCGGGCCCACTCCAACAGACACTCTAGACAGAAGGCGTGCGCGCAGCAAGCTGGCGCTCCCAGCTCGCGGCCCCGCAGGCGCTCCAGACAGATGGAGCAGCGTTCGTCGTCAGAACCCGAGCCGGAGCCGGAGCCCGAGCTAGAGCTGGACGGGCACCGCCGCCGCGCCCCGTCGCTCATGTCGCCCATGTCGACGACGTCGGCGCGGGCGACCTCCTGATACTTATTTTAATATATTATTATGACAGAGAACCGCTTCCGAAATCAATCGGCCATTTTATTTTTTTATTTGACATCACAGAGCAATGATAATGATGTGATGAATCAGTCAATCAGCTTCAGTCATCTTCCATCACTCACAGTATGGTGAATGGAATGGCCGAGTCGTAGACTGAGTATAGTAATAGACTAGGCCTCAGCGCTGAGCCTCAGCCGTAGACTGAGTATAGTAAGCCTCAGCGTATACCACTTGAGACAGCAATACTCTACATAGCTCGTAGACAGAGTATAGTATAGACTAGTTCTTAAAATAATAATTAGAACGACATAGCGTAACCGACTCCGAGGTGTGAGTAAGCGAGAGACATAATATTTTTTTGTCTCTATTTGCGTATCGGTTTTTATAGCCTGCATCCGTTAATTTTTGACAGTATCGGAGGCAGACGATATTTGTTGTTGTGAAAATAATCGTGGATAATTAAGCTAATATACACTTTATAAACTAGTTTTTGTTATATCAGTGACAAATTATAATTGTTATAAACATTTTAATTATGGTGAATTGCTGTGTTGTAGGCAATGATATACTATATAAACTGAGGTAGATGCGTGATTGATGCTCAAGCTATAGCAAGGCAAATGAGAGGTAAGTGTCCCACTATAAATTTGGTCGCGCACAGTCACGCACAATCCTACGACTAGTGTACATGTCTCTCTTGAGTAGAATAATCCGCAAAAACATCAAGAAAAATGACATCTTGTGTGTTCCGCTTTTGCAGAAATTATACTGCAACTGTAAAGGATAGAAATGATATCTCATTTCATTGGTAAGTACAGAAATTTTATAATTATGGACATAACAATATTTTATTAATAATAATGCGCTGTTGCCAGTTCGCCGCTTGCCTGAGCGAGACGAACGATGCATTTTGTATGAGAGTGATAGAGAAGACAAAACGAAATGGCCGCGACAGACTCAGCGACTGATTATGGGGATGGTTGGTAATATCAGACCTGTCAATAAATTACATGAACGGCATGAACCTATTTAAAAAAATTATATATTTTATTAAATGTACGGAAAATGTATATACATAATTATATTTACATTATTATAAATTTATATATTATATTATTGTTGTATGTATAGTATTATGATCTTATTGTATTTATTTATCTTTTAGTCTCCCTAGAAGCGGATTAATAAGAGAAAAATGGATAGAGATAATCAGAATCCAAAGACGAGAATATGATTGGTTGCCAAGTTTTTACTCTAAGATTTAGACGTATGGTGCAACAATACAACCAGCAGTTTTGCGAAGTGGACATATTTTCACATTCTTTGTATATATTTAGGAAAAATATCTGTAACATTCTAAATAGTAGTTAATGTAGTAAACTTTTTTTTGTATTATTTGTTATTTCTATATTTTTTGGAATTTGCATAAAAATATCCTGTTTTGAATGTATGTATAAACAATACGTTTGTATAAACAAACGTCACTGATTATATGACAGTTATTTTTTTAATATGTATCTATGTTGTAGTAATCTTTGTTGTATAGTTGTTTGTTGTCTAGAATAAAAAAAAATAAAAAAAAATTTAAAGACTTAATTTTAAATTACACTACATAATACATAAATAAGTAGCATACTAATATCCTATACCAAGCCATAATCTACCTCTATGCTAAATTTCATTTAGAACTGTTCAGCCGTTTGAGCGTGATTGAAAGACAAATGGTCTATTTATTGTAAAGTCATTGATTACTACATTATATTTATTAGTAAAATAAAAGTTTTTTAATTACATATTGTATATATTATTAATCCAAAAATATTTCTAAGTAAAATATTGAGTGTTCCATTTAGACAATCTTCCCCTAGTTCATCCGGAGAAGGTCACGCGTCGATGACGTGTCGCAACTTAAAACATATATTTATCTCTTTTTAACAAATGGATTTCGGTATTGAGCTGTGTTTCTCTATCCCTTTCATCGCTTGAATATATAAACGTAAGTAATTAATAGGTAGCTATAGTATTGTTCAAGCTGTTTATTATCTGCATTTAGTATGGGTATAACGTGTCTACTTATAGTACGTCATTGGTTGTAGGCTGTAAAAGCCGTACTGAAAGAAAACTTGAAAATGTAAGTATATTTTAACCGGTAAGAGAATTTGTGTGTCGTGCCACATTTAATAAATCAAAGGACTGATTAATAATATCGACATTTAGCATATTTAGTAAAATTTCATCATCTAAAATATAGAAATATTACTAATATCCAAACTCGTTTTTACAATATAACCCGACCAATGTACGTGCATATGGGTATAATAGTCAGCGTCATAAAAATCTATGCCATCTTATTTGGTAGGGTTATCATTCTTTTAGGGATGCCAGTTCAATATTTATTTTTCTAATATTTGAATATTTTTAGGTTTCCCAGAGAACCATTTCTAAGAAATAAATGGATTGAGAGAACTGGTCGAATTAATTGGGAACCACATTTTTTTACGAAAATCAAAATGTGTTACATAATGAATCCACTATCTGTGCCTACCAGTGCCTACAAATATAAATGAAATTAAAACAAACGATTTTATGTTTTTGTGATTGATTATTATAATACCCATTGAAATGAGAGCCAAGTTCAATATTATGATATATGCCTTGGTTTTTGACTTCAACGACAAAAGAAGTAGGCTTCAATAAATTATCCTAAGTTATAAGTAGAAATTAAATTTTAAGTTGTTATAAAATATTTTGTGTTATAAACAAATTTCAGGACTGACCATTGAACAAGCACCCATTTAGAACTCACTTATTTTGTCGTTGAAGTCAAGAACCAAGTCATAATTATATCATAATATTAAACTTGGCTCTCATTTCACATTTAGGTTTTTGATGGGATATCATTACTTTTTGTACAGAAATTATTAGTAGGTACCTACTTATTCATAATAAAATTAATACCAAATGGTTTTTGTTAAACTACTGTATTTTGTACAATTACAGGCATATAAGTAAATGTTCCTAATAAATTAAAAAAATATAATAAAATTATAAAAATTTACTAGTTTCTGATTTATTTCTTTGTATTCACCCAACATCTGGATCCCAAATTTTAACTTTCTAGCTAATCTGAAACTGGGTTAGAGTTTTGATCTATATGTCAGTCAGTGATAAAAATAACGACATTTGGACGTTAATATCTAAATAACCGTTTGATTTGAGGTGTGTGCGCCGCTCCCTATCCCGCTGCTCCACGGCCGCTGCCAATATGAGCCAAATTTGACATGTTTATGTAAAATAGTTTTTGAGTTATGAGGGGGTCAAAAGTGGCTCCAAATGGTTCGTTTAATTTTACACACGGTGCTGCTCGCCAGTTCTGTTTGCTTGATACGATGCCGCGTGTCTAGATTCCTCATTATAAATAAATCATACATATTACCCCATTAGAGGTAAAACAATTTAGTATGGCAACATTTAGTCTTATTGCATATAGCTAAACCAACTAAAAAACTCTGACGTCTTAAGAGAAGTAAAGTCAGCTCTAGCAAAAAGGGGTACGGAAACAACATTTTATCGTATAAGAAAAACCCTGAAAGGTGATCTTCTGGAACTCGAGAAAGGAGACAAGTGCTCGGAAAAAATTAGAGAAGCAGTGGTAGAGACATGCCTCTAGAATTAAGAATTAAAGAGGTAGCGTCGGTGCTTATTACGGGTATGAACGGAGCAACAGAAAAAAATGAGCTCGAGAAGACACTTGAAAATGTCTGTTTAGAATACACAATCTAAAACATGTGCTAAAGAGGTTCTGAAGGGAAAAAAATTAAAGTAGGTTGGGTCAGAACGACGGCCTACGTAGAAAAGATACGGTGTTATAGATGCCTTAAATACGGACACATAGCGAAAGCATGTCCAGGAAGTGACCGCAGTAAAGGTTGCTATAAATGTCTAAAAGCTAATATCTGCAAAGATCCCGCTGAATGAATGAATGAAAGATCTGTAAAGAAAATGGAGTACTAGAACCTGTTATGTGGTCTGCACATAACAGGTTCTCGAGCATGTCCAGCATGGAGAGTATTAGTTACAGGTAGAGTAAATACTGAACTACCAAAAAACGGGCTAGCTATGGAGATAGGGAAATAGGAGCCAAAAGCAATCGCAACGACAGCGCCATAAATAAATTTGAACTTCAGTAGAGCAGCGCATGACCTACTAATGGCATATATGAAGCATGAGGGAATAGAATTGGCTATAGTCAGCGAGCAGAGTATTTTCAAAAGTGAAAGATGGTTATCGGACAAAACAGGAAAGGCTGCAATAGTCCTAAACGGCTCAAATACATCTATGAAGGAGATAAGTAGAGAAGACGGGTTCGTAATAGCAAAAATAGGAAGATATAGGATAGTCAGTTGCTATTTTTCCCCAAATGCCAAACCGGAGAAATTTATAGACGACCTGCAAAGGCTGACGGAGTGTATCATAAGCAGCACGCAACCGACTATTGTAGCGGGGGACTTCAATGCCAAGTCGCTGGAATGGAACGAAAGGAGACAGGACTGGCGAGGACAACAGCTAGTTTCAGACTTCATGGCAACATGCGGACTCTACATATGTAATGCGGGTAACATGCCGACATTCGAGAGGGGAAGTTCAAACTCTATTCTGGATCTGACGATGGCAAACAATGGTGCCCTGAAGGACATCAAGAAATGGAAAGTCTTGGAGGTAGAGACACTACAAGAAGCAACGCACAAAGTTGTCAAGCACGGATGGATTACGCGGAAGTTTGACAAGAATATATTTATGGCCTGCATGGAGGCCACTACCAGCAATACACAAACAGATGAACCAGAAGATCTTGCAAACGCAATGGAGAGAAAGATCATTAATAGCTGTGATATGGCAATGCCTAGACGTACAACGGTACAACTCATAATGAACGAAGACAAGCGTACTGGTGGTCCATGGACATAGCAGAACAGAGAAAAGCGTGCATTAAAGCAAGAAGAAAGTTGAATAGGAACAAAAATGGAAATATAAGCGACCAAGACCTAAATGATCTCAAAGAAGTTAAGACAAAATTATCGAAAGAGATAAAAAAGCAATGAATGATGCCTGGGCAGCCACGGTAGCACAAGTGGAGACTGACCCATGGGGAATTGGATATCGAATAGTTATGAAGAAAATGCGAAGAACAACACCGATGCTTGGGAGAGATGAAATGTGCGCCACCTAACATAGACTATGAGAGCGCCGCTACATCGCAGCCTCCATTTACAACAAAGGAACTGGAAAACGCAATTGCAAAGGAAAAGTGCCAGGGCCCGATAATATACCAGCCATAGCTGTAAAAGTCTACGGGAAAATGTTCCCACAGGAGCTTTTAGCACTGATGAACAAATGTCTGTCATCGGGTTGTTTTCCACGAAACTGGAAGCTGGCTAAGCTGGTACTGCTCAAGAAACCTGGCAAAGAACACATGTCAAGCCCAAACCCTTTGCCTCCTAAACCATATGGGAAAGCTGTTTGAGCGTCTTATATCGGAGAGATTAGTGGAGGAAATAAAGAAGAAAAGTGATCTCGCTGAACGGCAGTTCGGTTTCCGCAAGAATAGGTCAACAATTGATGCACTGAAAGCTATCATCAGGATGATACAACAGGCCAAAAAAGGAACGAGGCAAACACGAAAATTTTGTTATGTCATAACACTAGATGTAAAAAATGCCTTTAACTCAGCGAGATGGGCAGACATCATCAAAGAACTGCAAGACCGAGACATTGATCCTGCACTGATCTGCATATCTATCTGGTCGTATCTATCCGAGAGATACTTAGAATACGAACATCAAAACGGGGTGGAAAATATCCCAATAAGTAGAGGCGTTCCACAGGGATCGGTCCTAGCATCGCTCTTGTGGAATGTTTACATAACATTTACATAACATCGTACAGATGATGTACTCAAAATTCCAATGCCTTCAGGAACTACAGCATTTGGATTTGCTGACGATTGGACCTTGGTAGTAACCGGCAAACACGAGGAAAATATAATGACGAAAGGAAACAAGGCCATTCGCGATGTGGACACTTGGATGAAGGAGAGAGGGCTTCAGTTGGTCCCTGAAAAAACTGAGGCACTAGCAGTAACTGGCAGGAGGAAACACATTCCCATGCATTTCATGGTACAGGGACGAAGAATAGAGACGAGTAAAACAATAAAATGTTTAGGGTGCGTCCTAGATAATTCGTCCCTCATGTCAAGTTCGTAGCCAAAAGGGGTCAGGCTTTTAGTAGACTAATGCCTAATTTAAATGGACCCACTAATATAAAGAGACGTCTTCTCGCGGGAGTGGTAAAATCAACAATGACTTATGCGGCGCCAGTGTGGAGCGCATGTCTAAAACACGCAAACTCGAGAAACACCTTATTTAATAAAAGCCTATAGAACCCATTTCCGAGTAGCAAGTTTATACAGAACCGTTTCATATGAGGCATCCATGGTTATCGCGGGTTTGATGCCGATAGAGTTGGTAATCGAAGTATCGAAGAGATGAACAGATTATACGATCAAAAGAACAAAAGCGCCAATAATTAGTAGAACTATCAAGTCCGACAACCTCGCAAAGTGGCAGCACAACTTCGAAAACGGGCCGAATTAATTATTGGAAACACTAAGTTTGACGCCCTAGATCGCCTTTCCCGTTTAAAACATCACAATTAACTATTTTCTTAGAGCTCTGTCTCGCGACACAAAACGATACTAACGAAATCTAAGGTAACTTATTACTGTGCACCCTGGTCAGTATAACTGGTCAAAGGGGAAAAAATTGGCGAAAGGGGGAGCCCGTCTATGGCCCCTCCATAGGCTTAGTACTCTATGGTCACAAGTGCTTTCCGGACATGGTTGCTTCAATCTCTTTAGACTAAGAATAGGAAAGTCGCCTACCATCACATGCTCCTTCTGCCCGGAGGAAGATTCAGCAGAACATACCCTATTCCAATGTGATGAGTTCTGCAATGAAAGAAGAGAGTTCTTCGATAAGATGGGATCCCATATTCGCAAGGATAACATGATAGAGACAGAAAAAATTGGGACGCGGTGGTATCCCTGGTTACAAAAATCATACGCAGCAAGGAAATTAAAGAGCGCGCAATGGAAAAAAAACAAGAGGAACTAGAGAAAGACGGCCACTTAACTCTTGACAGAAGTACTTAGAAGAAGTCCCAATCAAGAGCGAAAGGAATTGGCGTAGGAGCAGGGGTTTTAGCCGGTAGGAGTCCGTCACTACCCACGTCCGATTCCCCTCCTCAACAAAAAAAAAACCCTACCAACTAAGATGGCATAGATTATAGATCTGACTATTATACCACGCACGTATTATAAGGTCGGGTTATATTGTAAAAACGAGTTTGGATATTAATAATATTTCTATATTTTAGATGATGAGATTTTACTAAATTTGCTAAATGTCGACATTATTAATCAGTCCTTTGATTTATTAAATGTGGCATACACACAAATTCTCTTACCGGTGAAAAGATACGTTTTCAAACATTCAAACTTCAAATCCAAAGAGTATAAAATCACTGAATCATTAATTCATTCAATATATATATTGACTGAAGCGGTAAATCTAAATACCAAACTTTGACGGGAAGAGCTAAATAACCGAACAATTTTTTCTGCCATTTTTGGCGGGAGGGGAGGTAAACGTCTAGTACTAGCCCCTGTACCACTGTATTTTTCTGTCGTTTTATTGTCGTAACGGATTTTACGTTATATGATGATTGTGTTAAAATACAAACATAATAATTATAATTAATGATTGGAAACACTATGTTTCAGCAAGTTTGACGTCCTAGATCGCCTTTCCCATTTAAAACATCACAATTAACTATTTTCCTAAAGCTCTGTCTTGCGACACTAAACGATACCAACAAAATCTAAGGTTACTTATTACTGGTCAAAGGGGGAAAAATTGGCGAAAGGGGAAGCCCGTCTATGGCCTCTCCATAGGCTTAGTACTCTATGATACCAAAGGATAAATTACCCTAACATTTTTTTCTGCCAGTGCTCTAAAAGCTCTCACATACGGTACATAGAGTAACTTATATGATACGGTATACTCGGGTATTACTCGATAGCGAGTAATATCTTTACTTGCTCTGTGAGTAATATCAAATACTATAGAAAGGTGAGTTTATATAGTATTTGGTAATATCATTGAAAATAACGTATGTTTACTTGCTCTGTGGTATCCACGGAGTATTGTTAGAGCACGAGCACGACAGGGGGAGCAAGTAAGTACTCTGTTTTCCATGTGACAGACATAGTCTGTGGACATAGTCATAGTCTGTGATGTTTTTAAAACAGAGTTTTTATGTTTCATCGTCTTGATATTTTATTTTATTACGATTTTGGTAGAGGCGGTGACAAGTTAGGTTTTCCGTTGTAATTAAGCTTTGTAAGTAAATAACATTGAATATATTTAAATATTTTATTGCTTGCTTGTCTGCGTTTTTGGTTTTTTTTTGCGTTGCGCGTTCTATTTTTTTATACGATGCTACAGAGAGTAGTATATTCCTTGGATGCTACCGTACCGTCATTAATTTCCTTTGTTTACAGTTTGTCAGGCCATGACCTCAGATTAGTTTTTCTCAGTATAAATTACAATTTTAGATTTGGTGTATCGCCTTTGTTGGTGAGAAGTTGAGAAGATGAAGTACCTGGTACTACTAATGGTGGTGGCTACGGCCAGCGCAGTCTCCTTCTTTGATTTAGTTAAAGAGGAATGGAACGCTTTCAAGGTAAGCACTCACCACAACCAAATACTAACTAACGAACGGTTAATGTTTACATTACCACATCCTTTCTTTCGACTTTATTAAATTGCTGCACTGCTTTATTTTATTTCATACTTTTTGGTTGGAGTGGAGGAAACGGGGCACTAAGAAAAAAAGCCTTAGAATATTTTTTAACCGTTTTTATATGGACCAGCGACTTAGACGAAGCTAGAAAATGCAAAAATATATGTTTGAAAAATTTGAAAAGAAAATTTTCGAACGATTGTTTTTACTCTATATAACACCCATTTTTGATGCCATCGGATGAAAGGCGTCACAAGAAGCAACTTTCGTCCTGGACAGTACAGGACACCAATCCCGGAAGCTCCTCCCGTGACCGCCAGGTCGGTGAAAAGTCTTCTTTTTTTGACTCCGCAAAATAGATTAGCGAGGAGCGTGGTTCACATGGTGCTAAAACAAAGCGCGAGGCGAGCGAGCGGTGCCGAAGCGCTTGAAACCTTTATGTTTTATTAGTTCTAAGATTTCTTTATACTGACTGAATCTCAATTACAGATTTTCAGGTTAAGTTTTTCAATGTCAATTTTCTTATAAACTTGTGAACACCAGCGAAAAGTGATACCTTACCGAGACTTCAAAATAATAGTATGTAATAAAACATTGCAGCAATTTAATAAAGTCGACGAAACACAAAAAAGTCAGGATGTCATAATGTAAACCTTTACCTAATTACTACTCACATCCTCAAACTATTATATCTAAATTTATCACATTTGATCCCATAAAAAAGTATTGTGCAGAAATGGGTAGATGGCAAAATCAAAATGGAAATATAGGTAGCTATATCTTTGTTCTGGAAATGCTGAATCTGAAAATTGAATCTGAAATGAAATCTCATTTAATAAATTAAATACCTAACTACCTACATACATATTAAATAGTGCTTAGTTATGTGGTTTATTCCACATCCGGTCATGGCGACATACGCACGCGTTTTCGTCGTGGCGTGATGTGGAATCCAGTTTAATCCTGTTCGCGCTGTGATGGTTGTGATTAATCAGTGATTAATAAGACATATCACGGTCGGCGGGATTATCTTAAATACCGATTTATTGGCTATAAACACTATAAAGGCTATATACTCGACATTGGCAAATCACTGATGAACATTGGTGGAGCCATAATAAAAAAGAAGAAGAAGAATGTTCTTTAGTTTTTATTATAACTTAGCAGAGATAGGTAATATCTTAGTTGTAAGCAGGGCTGCCATCCCCCTAGAGTTGACCTGTAGTCTTAGGATTTGAATGGTTCATGACCAGACTCCGGGTTAACTGGGTAACCTTGAGTGCGCGAGTTATCACACCTATCAATGCAATGCCTTATTTTCCCTTTGGGTAGGAAATGTCCATAGCCACAATCCTGGCACATCGCCTCAGTCAAACCTATACATCTTTTCATTCATGCTCCTGGTGTGTGGCATTCCTAGTTGTGCAAACATCTATTTATAGAATAGATGTGGTGGCTATAATATAATTTTGTTGTAGCTGGAACACGGCAAGAGCTATGACAGTGAGACAGAGGACAGGTTCCGTATGAAGATATATGCTGAGAACAAACACAAGATAGCTAAACACAACCAGCGCTACCAGCAGGGGCTCGTGCAGTACAAACTGGAGCAGAACAAGTATGGAGACTTGCTGCATCACGAGTTTGTACACATCATGAACGGGTTCAACAAGACTGTCAAGTGAGTGGAGGGTTGTTGTGTGTGATGTGTGTGGTGATTGTTACTGTAACTTATTATTGTGTTGCAGACACAACAAGGGGCTGTTCGGTAAGAGTGCGGAGGAGCGCGGCGCCACGTTCATACCTCCCGCGTTCTCGAGCCCCCCCGCGCAAGTAGACTGGCGCACCAAGGGGGCCGTCACCGCCGTCAAGGACCAGGGCAAGTGCGGCTCCTGCTGGTCCTTTAGTACGGTGAGTAGACACTCACAGCATCCGGGAGCTGCGTCACCCGAACCCTACTAACGCCCCCCTCTCTCCTCTCCGCAGACCGGCGCTCTGGAGGGACAGCATTTCCGCAAGACCGGAGTGCTGGTGTCACTGAGCGAGCAGAATCTCATCGACTGCTCCAGCGCCTACGGCAACAACGGGTGTAACGGGGGACTGATGGACAACGCGTTCAAGTACATCAAAGACAACCGCGGGCTCGACACCGAGAAGTCGTACCCGTACGAGGCCGTCGACGACAAGTGTCGTTACAACCCGCAGAACTCTGGCGCCGACGATGTCGGGTTTGTGGACGTGCCGGCCGGAGATGAGAAGAAGCTGCAGGCGGCGGTTGCCGGAGTGGGGCCCGTCTCGATCGCTATAGACGCCTCCCAGGAGAGCTTCCAGTTCTACTCCTCCGGGGTGTACTACGACGAGAACTGTTCCAGTGAGAACCTGGACCACGGGGTGCTGGTGGTGGGCTACGGGGTCGAGGAGAACGGGGGCGATTACTGGCTCGTCAAGAACTCGTGGGGACGCACTTGGGGAGATTTTGGCTACATCAAGATAGCGCGCAACCGCGACAACCATTGCGGTGTGGCCTCCGCCGCCTCATACCCTCTAGTATAAGTACACTTGTCTTGTACAACTTACTTGTAAGCTTTACTTACTACTTGCCTCACAGAACATGTGAAGCAAGTAGTTGTTTGTGATAATATTGTAGCTGTACGCATCATCTTTTATAATAAACCTTACACTCATTATTCTGTTTTATTATAACTCAATACCATAGAGTACTAAGCCCAAGTAGGGGCCATAGACCTACTCACCAGTTATAAGTTACCTAAGGTTTCGTTGTTATCGTTTTGTGGATGTTTTAAATGGGAAAGGCGATATAGGACGTCTAACTTTCGGGAACTTAATCATTAATTATAATTATTATGTTTGTATTTTACGATAATCATCATATAACGTAAAAGCCGTTGCGACATTAAAACGACAGAAAAATACAGTGGTACAGGGGTTAGGACTAGACGTCTACCCCCCGGAAAGACATCCGCCTCCTTTGGTATATACTCAAAGCTCATTACCTACATTTATAAATAGTTCTTACTAAAACTGTATTAGTACAATGATCAATGCTAATTAAATCATCATTACGTAGTAGGTACCTATAGAAACAACAAAATGTATTATTGATGACTTGATGACTGTATGGCACGCCATAGCTCCCCACTTGCCGCAGACATTAACAAACTATAGCAAATGGCACCACAAAATAACTATGTTTGATATTATCGTTTGTTAACGTCAAAACGTGGAAATCTTGGATGCATTTCTGTGGCACATATCAAAAATAATATTAAATCAGTTAATGGTTACTTATAGAGGTATTGTACCTACGTAATGCGACATTATAGGTACCTATATGTTTTCTAAACTTGTGAAACCAAACCAAACAATAAATTGGTTGGAGTGAGTCATCGTTATTAATCATGCCACAAGCACATTACATTAGCACTGTTGTTGCAAGTGACGCATTGAGCTACATTACTGTATTGATACAATTGTTTCTACTTCCTATTTATATTATACGACCCCGCACCCGGATCACTGACCTAAACTAACACATACCTACTGAAAATTAAAAAAACCAGCCAAGTGCGAGTTGGACTCACTACATGCCCAAAGAGTGCCAACGGAAACCCTATTAGTAAAGCTCCGCTGTCTGTCCGTCTGTGTCTTTTGAACCGTAATAGGCAGACACTTGAAATGTTCACATAAATAGTAAGTAATAAAAATAAAATAAAGTTAAAAATTAAATGGGATCCCTAACAAGAAACGTGTTTTATTCAGAGCTTTTGGTTCGATCTTAATGTCTAACTAGTATAATTATAATGCATAAATAAAAACCGGCTCGCGCTAATTTTTTCCTGCGCTGTATAGGCTTATATCCTAGTGGCATTTTCGGTAGGCATCAATTCCCCAACGATCGGGGAACGGTTGGCATTTTGTTAGTTAGTTGGCCAACGTGAAATATATTAGGGGAGTCAAACTTGGTCTGACCTTAGTGCATAGTACCTAGACCTACCTACTATTATCCGGTTTAAAAAAAATTGTTTATTAAAAAGTTTGCGCTAGTCCGACTCACACTTGGCCGATTTCACAAGGTTTATGTGTGTACGCTACGTCTTCTGGAATATATATAATATTCATTCCTTATTCGGCGAATATTGTGTCAACGCGTTATTTTAAAATTCCACGGGCAGAGCCGGAGCGGGTCGTTAAATACTTACTTACTAGTTTGAACCAACTATAATTAAATGTCTTTGGTTTGAGCGCGCTAATCTCTGGACCCGACTGGATTCTTTTTGCATTTGATAGCCCCCCAATTCTTGAAGATAGCTTATAGACACAGACCTCTAGGTGCCTCTAGGCAGCCAGCAGCCTCTAACTCGTAAACTGCGTAGTGTAGCAACTTGTGTCGCGAGTTACGTGTTTAATGTTTACTTTGGGACAATAATCACTCTGACCTTTGTCTATATATTAAACTCATTGTTTATATTTGGGTATCGTTTACTGTGTAGCTAGCAAGTCATCGGGGTGAATGTAATGTCATCACAGTATTGCTGGTATCTCGAGACAAACAAGACAGGGGGCGTATCTAGTGTTAGCAACTCGTGACCATGTGACCACGTGACACATGCCCGGAGGTTATCTGACACTAAGTGGAACACAACACAACAGATAGTATCAAGTATCCGTGGCTGGCAGGATGCTGATTGCTGCCCCCTTTAGACGCGACACATCTATGTAGCACCGTAATACCGTAATGGGTATTTGCATTGATATAAAAACAATGTGTCATGGTATAGTATTTGATACAAATACATAGGTAACTACTAATTAAATAAACAAACGGACACTCAGTTCAAACAAAAGCAATAAATGCAAATGATGATTCGCGTGTTCGCGCCCAACCTACTTTATTTTGACCAATCTATAACATTGCAAAAAAATTCTTTAGCGATTTTTGGTAGGGGATATCTTATGGATTCGCGAACTATGTTCGTGACATGTTTTTGCAACGTCTAGTTGGATTGTCCGGCCCCAGTATGCTCGACCCGAGAATGTCCGGGCAACAATTCCTGTACTAACTTCGGCACAAGACCACGGATTGCCCGGTCCGATAATGTCCGGGTAGGAATTCGTGTACTGGCTTCCATGTATGCCTGGGTCGAGCATTTTTGGCTGCACAGCACATCTCTGGCCGGCAATTATCTTTTTTTAGTTTTCACTTCTGTCGGCAGGTCGGATGACTGCCTACAACAACATTGTTGAAATGCAAGCACCTATTTTCTTTGTTTTGTCTGTCCGTCTATCGAGACTCGATACTCGTGTTAAACATTATAAGCACCAATTTTCTTTAATAATGCTTCTCGTTATTTAGAGGGCACGCAAAACCGGCGTTCACACTTCTAAAAATAACAGATACAGTTTATATCTGCTAGGTCCTGTTCTATTTAAAGCCGTGACGTTAAAAACTAAATTTTTGAGTTATAGGCGAGGTTATTGTTGGAATCGATTGTTTTTCGTTTCATAACTAACAATTAGTAGGCGGCGAACGTTAGTAGGTAATAAAAAAATAACTTTTTTTCCCTATCTCCGTTCCTGTTAACTTTTAGTGTAACATAATATGTATTATAGGGCTGAAGCCTTTGAAAATGGTAAAAAGTAAAAAAATTTAGAACAGGATGACGACAAAAACAAGGGGAAAAATAAAGTACGGGCGATTTGAGGTCGGGAAGTGGAAGGGGGTTGACTTTTAAGGGTGGAAAACGGTTCTGTTTTGACCACAGATGTACTTCTTTTGGGAAGCACTGACGAGTGCCTACATACAAATTGCCTCCTCAATTTCAGAACAGACCGCATAATTTAAATTGTTGAATTGTATGTTCAAGGAATTGAAAAAAAAATTTGATTTATTTTTGAATTTGGTTTAAACCCCCCAACCCCCCCCCCCCTGGCTACTTTTTTTTTTTTTTTCTATGAAGCACTTGATGAAATTACTTGTTATTTAGCCACATTATAGAGAATATTGTTATCTAAAAAGTTAATTAAAAAAACTTTTAAATTAATAAGGAATTTTTGAATTATAACAAGACAATTGAGACGACTTTTTTCAATTTCGCTTTCATCATCAAGTTTCAAACTTCTAATAATATCTGAAATCACTTGACGATCTTACAGTAAAAAAATATTATTAGACTATAAATTAAATATCCTCAGGAAAATAGTTATCAATAAATATATTAATATTTTGGTTCTTTTCTTCAGAAATTAAAATCACAATCATATTAAAAAAAGTAAAAATTATAGCCCATAAAATTGTTATTTTCTCTATAAATCTCACTTCATTTAAAATGATAATTATTTATTGAAATTAACAACATCTTCTTTAGAACTTAAGCGTTAAAATTACAATTATAGTATTTTTGTAATATTTTCAAAAAGTGTATAGAAATGGCTACATACAACAATCCAACGTCTGTGAGTAAAAGGAATACTCCCCAACGCACATTGTTGGAAAGTTGCATATATGCCAATCTATTAAATATTTTCAATGGCGCGATACAGGTTTCAATGAGTTAGTAACGGTGCGACATCTATCGACGCAACGCGATGTGCCCCGCCACAAGTGCTATTAAATTGAGCGCGCGATGTGTTTGAAATTGAACCTTTATCATACTGGGGACCAAAATTGGTTAGTCCAGTCAGACTATAATGACAGAAAATACATTATTTAAGCACACAAATACATGCAGTCCATGCTGGTGGACATAAAAAAAACTCACAAACTGTAGTCGTTAACCCTCTTAAAAGTATTTTCGATAAAAAGTACGTAAGACTTCCAGATTTATTAATCACGTGATTAAAAATTACAAGGGTGCACATTGTTATATTGTTAACGACTTGGTGATTGTAGTATAGGTAGTCATAGTACTAATTATTATTTAATCTAACCTAATTGGTAGGACTGTGGACTTGAAACCGGAGGTCCCGGGTTCAAGTCGTACTCGCTGCCAAAATGCTAAGCACCAATTTTCTTTAAGAATATGGGCTTAAATCGACTCCTCGTGCTTCGGAGGGCACGGTCCGGTCACTAACCCGCCTGCCAAGCGTGACTATGGCAATTCCTCTCAATGAGCACCATCAATATGGTGCGCTAGAGAAAGAGCAATGATCCAGCAGTGGATCTTAAAAAGGTTGATGATGATGATGATCGCACAGGGGTGGCCATACTGCGGCCCTCTTTGGTTGTATAGTCATTGCTTATAGCCCGTTGAACATCGATCTTTTCTAGAGTGGTAGTGGTAGTAGGACGAAGGAAAGTAAATAGCAGGCAAGCCAACGTTTGGGCAGGACAACGTCTGTCGGGTCCGCTAGTTCATAATAAAAGAGAATGTTATATAATTAATAATAAGTATAATATAATATTAACCTAATACTGTACACGTATCTTATATACTTCAAACTGCAATAAGGTTCTTAAACTAGTTGGCACACTCTCATTATTATTGTTGGGAACTCGGGGGACCTACTGACAACTGTTACTCCTGTACATTAACAGGACAGGGATGTTGGCAAACTATTTCTTCTTGGGCTTCTTGGGGTTCCGGGAGCGACTCTTGGCCTTGCACAGTGGACAGATGGGCGCGTTGCGGTGGATCTGCTGGTGACACGACAGGCACGACTTCATGGGTGGTGGCTGCTGTCTGTACATACAGGAGGCTCTAATTATTGCGTAGTTGTAAACAATTAACGTTGCAATGTAATGCTGAAAGTAACCCGGCGGATTTGTGGAGTAATTTCACTTAAATTGGCTGAATTTTTGTTACGTCATAGACCTAAACCAACTGATATCATCAAAAGTTATTACTTTCATAATTATGTCACTTTCAATGTTTCACTTGATCCCCGAGCTAGAGGTATCGTTGACAGTGAGTCCTCCATTTGGTGAGTTATCTCCCCTGACAGAAACGGCAATACACAACAATCCACTAGAGGAAAAGGGAACTAATATAATATGGTCAGAATCACCAAAAGTGATTAATTTCAGAGTTATTGTACCACTTGTCTTGTTGGAGTATGCGGTTCATATAAAGTAGTCTATTTATTCAGCCAATTATACTGAAACACGTCTATACAAATCCGTAGCTTAGAACACTTAGAACATCTCACAGTTTCAGAGTTCAACACTGTTCCTCTATATCTATGAATAGATTTCAATAACATATTATTATAACAAAACATAGACTATAGACTACTAACAAAATATTAAAAACTCTTATACTAAAACCATTAATGAAACTCCTGTCACATAGATATCCAAAGGAATGTAGAATCTCATCCCTCCTCTCTCCTCTTACAGTATACATACTGCCTCCTGGTCACATTAAGTTGGCAGAACGATGCTCAAACAAATATGTAAACCTAGTGTACAGGTACCGGGACGGTTCTTGAGCGCTCGACAAAAAAGTGGGGGAATGTTTGCGCATTATGTAATTCGAGTGCAATATAACTTGTATATTTATTATAATTGATTTATTGGTGTTTGTTTTTAAGATTGCTTTTTACTGCTGGTAAAATTAAAATTAATACCTCATACCGTCAAGCAGACGCAAAAATAGTGTTCTGCGCATCTAACGACCACCGCTCAAGAACCGTCCCGGTACCTATAAGTATGTTTGTACAAATATAGGTGCGACACTGGCGACACCTAGCGGATTGTTATACGTTAACTTTTTCTTTTATCTAATTGGTTTTTTTTCTTCTTTTTGTTGAATATAATAATATTATGGGAAATATAATAGTCTTTATCTCGACATGAACCACCAGATGACACTAAACTATTTGCCGTCAAGAGCTGCACGTGTTGTCCTCCACAATGACCAAATAACGTTTAAATCTAGCTCACAACAGATCTGTTGCCCCTCAGTCAGAACTTGTTAAGGAATTGGAGTCATTTAATATTGTGTATTTAGTTCACGAACATGTATTTTTCAGGTCTTTAGCATTCTTACATAGAAGTTCATGGCCAGGCTGATTGAATAAAGTGTAAACTATTGGGAGCTGTACACTTGAATGTTTCTTCACCTTTTTGTTTACAAACGCACATGAGTTTAAACATTAGCAGACAGTTTCTGTGTGGTGTGATGTGTTGAGTGTTAAGTGTCAAGCAACAAAAAATTAACAACAAATAAACAGAATAGATGTTATGCCCTACTTACAGCTAACAACAGCTCTCTGCTATAACAAGTCATTTTACAAGGTTCAACCAAGTTGAGTACTTCCATAATGAAATACAGCATTCATTCAATACATGTGTTTGTACGTAAACTTTAACACAATAAATTTATTATATACTGAACCATTAAATATCAACTTTATCTTTATGAATCGAGCATTTTTCTATGGGAAATAATGTCAAATTCTTATTGAAATAGGCTAAATGATGACATGACAAAACTCGTGGTAGCCAATATTACGTATCTCGATTGGTAACGAAAAGTCCCCGGCCATTGGCGTACTAAACTGTCGAACAGAGCGAGACAAAAGTCAAAATGTAGGACTAAGGAGGTACCATAGACGGTCTTCCCCTCTGCTTATTTGGCCATAAAATTGACCACATGTTTCGTTGATATTGTTTTGTGTCGCGAGTTTTGTTTTGAACACCACTTTGCATCTCCATAGGTACCTACTCTAAGCCAATCTCGCTCTATGCGACAGTTAGCTGAGCTGTTGTTAGCTGTGTGTCAGAGAGAACAAACCAAACCAAAGTAAAGTAAGATGATAAAGCGAACCTGAGGTTGAGTGTAATGTAATCTTGTGGAGTGTTAGAGTGAGACCTGAAGGCGGGCGGCGGGGGCGGCGGGGCGGGCAGCTTGCGGGGCGAGGGCGGCAGGAACGGGGGGCGCGCACTGCTGGAGATGCTCGTGCTCGGGAACCGGCTGGAACACAACACATACCATCTTTATATATATTGAGTGGGTCCATGGATGGTTTAGATTCACAATTGGACCCGGTAGGTGGCGCTGCAATCGGGTTCTATAGGAATTTTTTTTTTTCAAAATAATAACTAATATAATGTGTGACCAGAATAGGGTCAGAAACGACTCAATTTCAGGGATCATTTTAGGGGGGGGGGAGTGCAAACAACGACCGTTTCAAAGACTTTCTAAAATGTTGAACTACAAACTGAGAATATTACACGTCTATCATGAATTCTCATGTAAAGTTAAAATTAGGTACTCGTTAGTAGTTTTTTGTAAATAAATTGATTGGTTGACTCAAAAATTGCTGCATTTACGTAAATGTTTTTTACTGATTCATTAAGTACTACTAGCTACTAGTAAATTGCCTGAGATTGTCGCGCGTCCCCCTCAAGCAACCTCGCTTTGTGGTGGCACTATATAGATAGATAAATAGGTAAACAGCGCGCAATCTGCAACAAGACTGATCAACGTTTTGTATTTGTTGATATATTGTTTATACTCCACCATAGTTTCCCATCATTTGTGCAGTAATATAGATTAAATGAAATTCCAATTCAACAAAAAATAACAGTAAGTAGTAAGTATAGTAGTATATATAGAAAGTATAGTAGGGCAGGCATATAGTAGGGTAGCATGTTATCAAAGTTTTGTACCTTGTCTGACTAAACTTTGAGTCATGTCCATCTACTCTGGAAACAGCTACTATAGTAACAAGAACCCAGTACTAACTCAGGTGTGATGGGGCTGCCCTCCTCCTCGTGCAGGTCTGGCAGTCTCTCCAGCCCCAGACACTGTCTCCGCATCAGATCCACCTCAGCCTTCAGAGGCCGGTAGTCCTCGTGTAGCCGGGACGCGTTACTCAACTTGCGAGTCATGCTCTCTTCAGTCTGTTTTATCACAGTCTCCATCTGGAAGAACCAACATGCACAATTATTTTTTTTTACTTCATGGGTTGCCTTGTTAACCCGAACCCAGTGGAAGACCAAGTCTCCCTCTTAGGTTTAATACTCTCTGCACTAAATTAGTTTAATATTATTTAACAAATAGCATTCCGCCCCGGCTTCGCCCTGTAAATGTATCCTGTAGATGTGACTCTCCTCGGCCCTCCAGCTACATCGGTACAAGAAATAAAGCCAATCCGTTGTTCTGTTCTGGTGTGAAATAAGAACAATCAAACTTTATAATATGAGATGGTGGTCAAGTTGACCTGTATTTTGTTACCCACTTGATTCCACTACAAAGACACAATATTCCACTACAAAGACACAATATTCCACTACAAAGACACAATATTCCACTTTTGTATGTATGGGATGCTATAAGTCCTATCTATAGTATAAGATATAAAACAAAAAGCAGTGTAAATACCCACTATGATATTCTCTGATTCCTGAAAGTTTCATCAAAACACATTCAGTTTATTTTGGCCAGACAAATAAAAATTCTAAAATTAGATATTACTTTTGTTGCATATAATTTTTAATATTCTGGTCTTATGTTGATCAAATAGTGCAATAGCACCATTTGTTGAGTATTGAACCTATTTAGAGCTTCCAACCTAAGTTGGATAAGACCTCTCATCAACCATGAGTATGGAGTATACAACTGTATGTGTAACACAAACATCACCCCAAATAGCACAACTACTACTACAAGCTCTCTCTTAAACAAATAAACATAAACAATTATTATTGCCTCCTAGATGGGATCCACCTGCTGTATGCTGTGTGCTGTCTTGTCTCCATCCACACATATAGACAATAGGTGTATTATTTATGATGTGTAACATCTTAGCATTGTAGGGAGTAACTATGTGAAATGGGACAGAAGTGTGTACTTAACTGGAAGTAAACAAATTATAATTGTTTTTTGGACAGTTTTCATTGTTACACTGTAAAATATAAACAAGATTATACTAACAGCGTTAATATCAGCATGGATCTGCCTCAACTCCTCCACATGGCTCATCTTCTCTTGCTGCAGCAGCTCCATCTCTCTCTTGTACTGAGCCAGACACCTCCCCTCCTGGTCCCCGCTGCGAACCTCGTTCATTATACTTCTCTTCAAGCGCTCCAGTGTTATTGTTTTGTTCCTGTTTATCATAGTGCACTCATTTAATAATACCAATGAAGACAACCATCAGAAGTACAATTTTATATTTAGTAATTACATTCTGAACTTGTTGAAGAATGCTGTTAGGCAAAGTGAATAATAGAAAATGGTTTCAAACTAAAATCTCGGGCAGGTAGATTTTTGGACATAAACAAACGAATGGTACGAAAACAGATGAAGCTTTACATAAAGCTTGGTCGCTCCATGGGCACTAGACGAGCTGCAGCTGCTGTTTACTGTGTAGAAGTATAGTGCACCGCGGCGCTATGTAAGTATCGATCGTCGCCGGGCGGTGGGCGCTGGGCGCAGGTGTGACAGCTACCTGATATCCTTCATGGCCTCCAGCTTGTGGTAGATCTCCCGCTCATTCTCAGCGGTCATTTCCGGAGGCCCAGCTCGGGCTCCTGTCTCGTCTGTGTATTCGGCACTCGTCCACTACCAAAACCAAATAAAAGCAATCTAATCTATTCTAAATAATTAAACAAATCCACAAAAACACTTCCCAGCAAGGAATATACTACTCTCTCTTCCCAGTTTCCATATTCCTTCTCTTTTTTACCAATAACAATAAACTATTTTTATCTCTGTCTTGTGCGTCTGTGGTCTTGTGTCAACTGCTTTTGTTTGACGCTTTGGGAATGTCATTTTATTTTTTATTTTTGAAAAAAGCCAGGGATGAAAATATGCGAAGAATGGAACAAGCGACGACGGTCAAGTCAAACACAGTCTGTGTCACTGCACCATTAGAAATGAAAGGAATGAGAAGAATTTTGAAATAAAAACGGATTTGACATAAATAAAAGTGGTTGAAGAGGAAATATAACAGATTTTTCTGAAGCAGGATGATAAACACTGAAGACGTACATTAATTAATTTTGACTTAAGGCATAATCTTGTTTGTCTAACATGAAAAAATTACACGAGGAGACGTATTTTTACTAGAAGACGAGGCTGCATGGATTTTTCTTTTGCCTATCCCAGTGTTACCTAAAAATGAAGAAAAAAAAAGGACGGTACGTATTGCGTATAATCTGTGACATTTTGGTGCTTGCTGGTGGTGGCGCTGTGTAAATTACTGTAAATAAATCACAGAGCAAGCTCTGTGAGAGCAAGTAAAAAATAAATATAACCTAAAATTATTTATTTGCTCTAAGAAACCCGCGTGTGATGTGAATAAAATAAACATGAGACAATTTGTTAAAACTCAAGGAAGACATAAAAAAGCCAAATTGTTTAAACCAAGGAAAAAGAAAAGTGTGGAGGAAGACGCTGCAATACAATATTTGCAAGCACAATATGATAAGGTACTAAATAACGAAACCAAGAAATCTTACAAATCTATTTTAAAAATGGATGTAACGCAATTGTTAGTTTTGCGTTTTATTAATTTTAGACATGTTAAAACTACTGACCTAATTCTGGTGGAGGTCTCAGCAAAATATTGTGACATAGCTTGAACACAATACAGTAGGTATCTCAGTACCTACCTTATATAGTATGTTTGTACTTGGGTACCTATAGTTCAACATTGTGAGTAAAAACAAATCAACATAATACATCTAGTTAATATTAGTCATTGTAAATGTGGAACTGTCTGCTTGCCTGTATTATCATTAATTATATAAAACTTTGATCTCATTACAGATTGAGCTAGATCAAGTGAGAACCTTCAAAGATATGCCTCTATGTCAGAAAACTTTGAAGGGTTTGAAGGACAACAATTACATAATACTGACAGATATTCAGAAACAATCCATACCTTTGGCTTTACAAGGAAAAGATATTCTAGGTGCTGCCAAAACTGGATCTGGGAAAACTTTGGCATTCTTAATTCCTGTCTTAGAGAACCTGTTCTGCAAGAAATGGACCCGGCTAGATGGAATGGGGGCCCTTGTTATATCTCCTACAAGAGAATTAGCTTATCAAATATATGAAACACTGAGAAAAATAGGAATTCTACATGATTTCTCAGCTGGTTTAATTATTGGAGGGCAAAATTTAAAATTTGAAAGAAAAAGAATGGACCAAGTGAACATCCTCATATGCACCCCAGGTCGTTTACTTCAGCACATGGATGAGAATCCTTTATTTGATTGTAGTCACTTACAAATACTTGTCCTAGATGAAGCAGACCGCTGCCTAGACATGGGTTTTGAAGCAACCATGAATGCTATCATAGAAAATTTGCCACAAGAAAGACAAACCATGCTTTTTTCTGCAACCCAGACAAAATCTGTAAAAGATTTGGCTCGTTTGAGCTTGTCATTTCCAAGTTATGTAGCCCCTCATGAACAGGCCGAGTGTGTCACTCCTGAATCACTTCAACAAAGCTACATTGTGTGTGACATACAAGATAAGCTTGGTATATTGTGGTCTTTTATAAAAAACCACTTAAAACAGAAAGTCCTGGTGTTCATGTCAACATGTAAACAGGTCAAGTACATGCATGATTTGTTCTGCAAGTTGCGGCCCGGGGTCAGCCTTCTGGCTCTCTATGGCAGTCTGCATCAAGAGAAACGAGAAAAGATCTACAATGACTTTTGTAGAAAATCTAATGTTGTACTATTTGCAACAGATTTAGCTTCAAGAGGCCTAGACTTTCCACGTGTTAATTGGGTCATACAATTAGATTGTCCTGAAGATGTAGATACATACATCCACAGGGCAGGACGCACAGCACGAGGTGTTTTTGGTAAGGGAGAGGGTCTACTTATGTTAATGCCTCATGAAGAAAAGATTATTGATCATTTGAGGAAAAGTAAAATTCCTATTAATAAAATATCAGTTGACCCATCAAAAGTGGTTGCTCCTCAACGTAAAATAGAAGCATTGCTCTCTGAAATTCCAGAATTAAAACAAACTGCTCAAAGAGCCTTTGTCAATTATATTAAGTCAATTTCTGTTATGAAAAACAAAGAAGTGTTTGATTTGAAACATCTTAATACTGATTCTTATGCTCAGTCACTTGGTTTAATCAATCCACCAAGGATCAAATTTTTGCACAAGTATCAATTTGCTAAAACAAAAGAAAATGAAAGCAGTATTATTTTGACTGATAAATTAAAATATAAGGAAAATAATTTAACTCCAACTGACAGTGAATCAGATAATGAGCAAGATAAGGAAATTAACTTTGAAATAAAAAATGTAAAGAATAATAAAAATGCTACTCTAAAGTTTTATTCTAATGAAGATAGTGATAGCGACAGCTTTTTGACCAAAAAGAAAGTTTCAACACACCTACCAGAAATTGATAATGTAGACAGTGAATGTAAAACATCTAAGAAGAAAAAGAAGCCACTTACAAAAGCAGCTATTGCTAAGAAACTTTTAAAAAAGAATGTTAAAATTAACACAAAGGTTGTGTTTAATGAAGACGGTGAGGCAGTCGAGGACGAGAAAAGTGCTATAAAATCTGAAGTGGGAAAACAATACATGAATGAATATGATGGGAAATTAGATATTGAGAAGTCACGTAAGTTCCTTGAGGAAGAAGATAAGTTTGATAAACAAAGATTTAGAGAAAAAGTAAGAGCTAAACATAAAGAACAAAAGCGCAAATTAAAAAACAAAAAGAAAGATGAAGAAGGAGAGAAGGACGACTTTGGCTCTCAATCTGATTCTGATGGACCTGACCTGTCATGGTTACCTGATCCAGATAAAATTTATGGCACAGAAGGTAATAATGAAGATGATGAACAAATACCCCATGAGTAAGTTAATTTTGTCTATGAAAGATTAGGTTACTGCTATCTTTATTGTATTTATAAATAATTACATTAACTTTATTTTCCAGGGCAATGAAACGAAAAAGGTCAACTAATAAAGATACTTTAAATTTTCACAAGAAAAGGAAATTAGATGTTATGTCTAATTCATTATCTGTACGAGAGGCTGAAGAATTAGCTATGCAGTTACTACAAGGAAAATGATGATTATATTGTTAATAAATTAACTATTTGTTCATATTGTTTCAATAAATAATGTTTTTGTATATTTATTTATTATTGTATATTTATTATATATTTGCCTCAGGAGTCAGGTTGCAACACTAGCTTAATCCTCTGGAACTCAAAACTATTATGATAGGCCACCAAATGGCATTTGTTGCTGCACTACAGTTGTATTACTATCGCCTGGTCTATCATAATATATTCTTCTTCTTCTTCTTTTTTATTATGGCTCCACCAATGTTCATCGGTGATTTGCCAATGTCAAGTATTATAGCCTTTATAGTGTTTATAGCCGATAAATCGGTATTTAAGATAATCCCGCCGACCGTGATATGTCTTATTAATCACTGATTAATCACAACCATCACAGCGCGAACAGGATTAAACTGGATTCCACATCACGCCACGACGAAAACGCGTGCGTATGTCGCCATGACCGGATGTGGAATCATCATAATATATTATTAACAGAGATAACTTTGAGAGACTTTGTATGTACCTACTACTTGTATTAAAGATACTACAAGTATCTGCACTATGGGCACATATATATATACACAGTATAATTTGTACATACTACTCAGTATAATAATATACGATACTACTCAAAGAGTGTTATATTTCCCCTCGCGGAAGCAACAATAGCAAATGGCAAATCTCAGTTAATCATGGAAAGTTGAGTTTATTTATACAACATTCCATCCCACACAGTTGATAGTTATATATTTTTATTATTTAGGGTTCTAAATAGCCGTAATATTTAAAACGAGCATAGCTTTTGCGTTTTGAATTTAGAACTCTTAATAATGAAAATAACTATCAATTTTATAGGATTTGCCATATTTTTTGTAGATAACCAACGGCCCTTGAGTAAAAAAAACAACCAGTTCGGAAGGCTGGCAACATCAGTATCAGTCAGCTGCTGTCTGTCGCTTGTCAGATATATATATACTTGTCACATGTGTCAGTCAGTCAGCCTCAGTCAGGTCAGATTCCATTCTGTGTTCCATTCCTCTTTCCAATCCAAAGTATTAGTAAATTCGGGATCAAGATCGGTGAGAAGACTGCTGCTGCTGGTGTGTAGAAAGCGGAGCACCTCCACGCTCATGGTCGCGGTCGCACGTCGCACAGTCTCAGTTAGTGGTGGGCGCTCCTGCAGGTCGCAGACATGTTCTGGAGCGGGAATTACATCGTGGTCAAGCAGCTCAACTCTCTGCTCAAGGAGGAGGTGAGTGTTGGGTGCTAGTACCTACTGCTGGTACTCCAGCTGGACAGTACTACAGAGAGAGTGTTGCAGGGCGTCGGGCTGTGGGAGGTGCTGGAGGCCGAGGATTTGCTACAGGAGTGCCAGGCCGACAACAAGGCCCTCAAACGATTGTGAGTTATGTCTACTCTATACACTATACATGCACAAACACATTACAAACTACCCATTGTAATTATAAAATGATTATAATTCCTTTAGGTAGGTAAGGTGGAAAATAATTAAGAATTATCATAACATTTCCACTCCAAGAAATTGTACATTATGATGTAAAGGTTCTGGGTGTTTTAGCTCTCGCACTCTATCAGGTCTCTGGGTTCCAATACAATTATTTACTTTTCTTATACAAGTTTAGCACTTCAAATGACTTCACCATGTATTGGAAACAGCATGAAGCATCTTTTATATTCCTATCAACAACAATTTATAGCATAGAAACCTCCGCTATCTCTACAGTAGGGAAACTGGAACATGTAGGTTCTCTATACATTTGGTAATTATATAAGTCATTTCCACTTGCAGTCTAACCAGAGCAGATATATTGGCAGAACTCATAACTCTGGTCACAGAAGAGCCTCCCAAAGATCTGGAGCCCAGCATGCAGTACTGGCACTCGTACATAGCATGCGAGGTGCTCACCAGCCAACTGTCCACACTGAGCGACTGTCTCTCTGCAGACGTGATGCAGATGACTCGCCTGTGTGATTTCATAAACAAAGAACCTCCTCTAAACCCGCTGCTGGCTTCCTTCTTTAGTAAAACTATCAGGATGTTGCTGGACCGGGGCAACAAACAGGTAAGTGTTGTGTTGCTAGTGTTGCTGCAAGTACAACAACTATATAACAGTGATCATCTCTGCAGGACTTCTACCTGTACCACATAGTGTGCCTGCGTGTGCTGGAGTTCTTCAAGTCTCGACGGGACTTCCTGCCCAACCTGCTGCGTCACCTGGCCACCTCCTCTATAGCGGACGTCCTCAAACACCTCATCAGACTCACATCCACTCAGGACACCTTCAAGAAGCTCATACTGGAGGTGACATTACTTGTCTATTGCTGTATTGTAACAAAGTAAACTGTCTAAACAATAATAGTTCACATGGTTGTCAATAGTTTTTTTTATTAGTAGAATTTTTCAATGAAAAAATAAATTTAGAATTGTTTATTCATCGCCATTAGCCATCTTTAAAATGATGGCTCAATAATTGGTTGGGATGAAGCATTAATGGAGATATGGCATAGTGACAATAACAGCCTTGAGAAATAATACTAGTGATGTACACATTACAGTGGCTGGAGGAGTATCAGTTTCTGGAGTGCTTGATACAGATAATATGTGGAACATACGAGCCCGAGGAGCTGCAGCCGCCACACACGGACCTGCCCTCACTCAACAATCACAGAGCGGACACTGTGGACAGTGATAATGCCCATCAGAACCATGCTGACAATAATGGAGGTATAACATTGTTTCCACCTAGTAAGTAGTACACAGAAGAGATAAGAATAAGTTTTATCTCACACATGAGTCAGCTTTCAGTTATATTGAACTGATTTTGTTGCGGTTTTCATGATTATATAGGTTGAGTCACGAGAAAGGTTTACTAGTATTAAACATGGACTTATCATGTTTAGGAGCTGAGCATTAACAGTATTACTGAATCAAGTCAGGGGGAAATGTTAGCCCCAGCGCGTTTTCATGGCGTTTACTGTCTAATCCGTCAAGTATAACAAAATTATGTAGAATAAAATGATCGAGGTATAGCTCCATTCAAACTTTATGGCGGTTCGGATGTGATGCGCGCGGGGGTATGAGGTTTTGGTATGCCCCGCCGCCATATCTACCTAATATCGCGCGATGTTCTGAACCGCCATAAAGTTTGAATCGAGCTATACAGTTTGTAAATAGTATCTAAAATGTAGGGGGTAATCTCTTAAACTGATGAACCAATTCTAAAATTCCTTTACAAATAGAATACTACAATAGCCCTGAGTGCTATAGGCTATATTTTAATCCACGAGCGGAGCCGGGGGCCCAAAGCTAGTATACAATAAAGTTGAGATCAATATATATTTTTATTTAGTTGTTGATCAGTTACTTATTTAAATTTTTTCTTATCCTTATCTAATATGACAAATATAAATAGCATTCTTTCATATTGAATTTGTTATTCTAAAGTTGTTGGAGGTGGTCCAACTTCTGCTGAACTGATATTACATACTTTGCATTGTATAATTTGAGTATAATGCTCAATAATAAATAAACTGACTCTAATTACTAAGTTGGTTGGTATAGTATATTTAGAGTTACACCACACAGTTTCAGGACAGTGCGAGGCGCTACGTGCTGTGGCGGCCGACAACGCGGCCTCGCTCCTGGGTGACATCGTGCTGGAGGCGGGGGCGGGGGTACACACGTGAGTCTACTAAATGTGACAATAGCGCCGTCTAGTTGCTAGTTATAGGGAACCTACTCTCTTCTGTATATGGCCCAACAACAACGCCATACACCCACTAAATAATCCTGAATTTTCGTGATTCTCGTAAATAACGCGAAAATTATTAAAATGAATAGATTTAACTGCATACTATAGATGTAGTGTTGGTGGCAATAATGTTACATTCTGTTTGGTCTCTGTCTGCAGGCCGCCCGGCGTGTGGGAGCTGGCGGAGCGTATTCGTAGTCCACAACTAGTGAGCGCGCTGCTGCAGGGAGTGTTCACCAGCCCCCCGCAGTTCAGGAGGCACGCGCTCGTACACGGACTGGGGCTGTTGAGGAAACTGCTAGCGCCGGAGCCCTCCCCGCCTGATGACGGGTCAGTATGTTATGTTACAACAAAGTGAGTGTAGTAACATACAATAACAGTAGTGTCTATGTTACAGCGGTAACGGAGGAGAGCAGGACAGCCAGCCTGTCCCGGCCGAGAGCGAGCAGTGCGGCACGAACACAACGAGCACGACGAGCGTGGAGCTGGCGGTCGCTCCCCACTTGCCGCTACTGCATCAGGCGCTGCTCCATGAGCCGACCCCGCTACCACACCGCGCGGTCAGTATTTTACACTATTATTTCGTACATACGACGCTATTTTTTCCCGTGACTATTTTCACTAATACTATTTTAATTAATACTTAGCTCCTAAACGTGAAATCTAATCTAATCGAGAGCAAGTACAGAGTATAGACAGACGCACCATAACAGTTTGTTTTGATGTAGGTTACAGGCTGCTACATAATCTGTTGGACAACATAAATAGTAACATGTTTCAATGACATAAACTCATAGATAACATCTTGATAGGTTTTCTGGGTTGAGGTAATTATTCAAATACATTTTCACAAAAATAAAAGTTACCTTCAATGGTACAAAAAGTGTTACATAGAGTATAGTGGTGCCGTTACAGGGTCCGCTGGTGGGGGCCGCTCGACTACGAGTGACGCAGGTGGTCGGGGCGCTGTGTAGCTCCATCTTGCCGCAAGTTGCAGACACGCTCGTCACGCTCGGTCAGTACACCACGTCACCACTACTGCTACTGCTACTGCTTCGACAAACAAACATGCATAATTCCGTATTATACTAATTTATGATGGAGTTTCTTGTGATATAGACTACATTTGAACTACATAACATTAAAAAATATTTTTATTTGAAGATATTATGTAAATAACTCTATGTAAAAATAACAGTTATGTAAAACTATTTTAAATACTCTCAAAGATTCACAACGTTACATCATCGGCCGGGATAGCATGACACGCGACATTTTGTTTATGTTCACAAAATGAGAATAGTATATTGCCGCAGGTACCCTGGGCGTGATGATAGAGCTCATGTTCCGTCACGTCCACAACACGTTTCTGCAGGGAGCCGTCGTGGACGCGGTGGGCGCCGCGCTGCTCAACACTCAACACAAGGATCTCTATCTACGTCATGTACGACACAGTAACTTTACTGCTCCCGTTATTATGGCTCGCCTTGAACTTAGCTACCGTGTCGACTGTCCGACTGTCATGTCGGGGCGCTAGTGTTATATTTGTTTTTTGTATGAATGCAGTTTTTCTTATGTTTAAATGACAACATGGTTCCGTTTCCCATATTGATTGTTCCCGACATGGGCGTAGCCAGAGGGGGGGGGGGGTTGGGGGTTCAAACCCTCCCGAGAATTTTTTCCATAAAATCCCCCCCCCCCACACACACACACACAATTAAAACTTTTAAACCCCCCCCCGAAACTAAAACTTTTTCTACGCCCGTGGTTCCCGATACATTAGAAAATACATTTATAATAAATAATTAGTACCCTGGGACCGATAACATAAGTAAGGCAATACGTGAACTAAAATATTAATGTCTTGTCCAGTCGTAACGTATTTAAAGTAAACTAAAACTTAATGTGTCGTGTTACAGCTGGTGGGAGAGTGTGCTCTTATGGAGCGAGTGGTAGGGGCGCTCGAGGCGGGGGGGAGGGGCGGAGCCAGGGGCCATATCGTGTTGTTGGCTAGGTTGCTGCAGCAGGCCGGCGGTAGGGACCTGCTGGGGGAACACGAGGAACCGCTAGGGGAACTGGACTCACAGGGGGCTGTCGGGCCGCAAGTGGACCTAGGGCCATTGGGACCGCAAGGGGATCTAGGACCATTGGGACCTCAAGGACAACCGGAGTCACAGAGACAACAGACGGAAGTTGGACTGGCACAGAGATGGGACACGCTGTGTCGAGATACACTGCAGCCCCTGTACGAGCTACATCTGGGATACTTGGTGAGTACTCGGTAGTGAGCTGATGATGCTTGTTTACATATAATAAATAAATGTTTAACACTTGCAGGGCGGCTACTACCCCTCGGAGACTGATTACGAGGTGAGTAACTCGGTTGGACCTCGACGCATGTACTTGTTATTCTCGAGGTAATAATATAATTTCCACTCGCAGTACAACAACACTCTGGAGACAATCACGACAGACTTCCCCGCGGACGGGACTCAGGACGCTGCTGATGTATCTGATGTGAGTATCTTATATAAGTAGCCAGATTGTATATGGCGCGCCACTTTGCATACTTCTCTTGCTTCATCCACATCCATACATAATAATTTCTCACTCTATATCTATATATATAAAAATGAAACCAGTTTTCCGTTGTCACGACATAACATGAAAACGGCTGAACCGATTTGGCTGATTTTAGTCTTAAAATATTCCTAGATATCCAGGGTAGGGGTAGGGGTAGGGGTAGGGGTAGGGGTAGGGGTAGGGGTAGGGGTAGGGTAGGGGTAGGAGTAGGGGTAGGAGTAGGGGTAGGAGTAGGGGTAGGTTTAGGGGTGTAGGGGTAGGGGTAGTGCAGGCAAGCCAACGTTTGGGCAGGACAACGTCTGCCGGGACCGCTAGTTATATTATATTTTTACCCAAACGATTATACAATTTTCTTGTCATTTTCTTTTGCGAAACAAGTTTTTTGTTGATAACCTTTCCCAAGAGCCCAAACTTGGTATGTTTTAAAATTATTTTTATTTTAATTTAAAACAAGTGATGTGATATATTTCTCCTCTCCTTTTGTTTTTTTTTCGTGCTGCTGGTCAAATTGATTCGTATGGCCTAAAGATCAATCGTTCCGAGTTTCATGCTTTTAACACTATTTGCAGAATTTCGGGGTGTACCGCTAATAGATGTTTTTTGTTGGCAGTACCTAATGAAACAAGAATTGTTCCTGTCCAAACAGCAGCAGGTACACACCTACGACAGGTGAGTTGGGCCAGATTGATAGGGCTCCCATACCGCTTTATACTGTATATACGGGTTATAACTGGTGTTTGTTACAGCAAGTGGGGAGACGACGAGGAGCGTGCGACTGTGGAGGGGGAGGGGGTGCGAGACGGGGAGGAGCGGGAGCGGGACGGGGAGACAGAGACGGGAGGAGAGGACGGGGAGGGGCGGGAGGCGGCGGTCGTCGGGGACCTCGCTCTTGTACTGGACGGTGCTTCACGTGAGTACATCACTTATGTTATAGGTACCGGGACGGTTCTTGAGCGCTCAACGAAAAAGTGGGGGAATGTTTGTGTAAACATATGTAATTCGAGTGCAATATAACTTGTATATTTATTATAATTGATTTATTGGTGTTTGTTTTTACGATTGCTTTTTACTGCTGGCAAAATTTAAATTAATAGACACCTCATACCGTCAAGCAAACCCAAAAATAGTGCACTGCGCATCTAACGACCATCGCTCAAGAACCGTCCTGATACCTATACTTGTACTTGAAAATAGAGAGATTATGAGATTATATGGTTTAGTTAGCCTAAAGCATCCTCTGATGTTGATAACAAAGTGCCCTCTGACGATGTGTTACAGCTTGGGACTCCAGCGCTGTTGACGAAGGGAACCAGTCTGGGGAGGGGTGGGCCAACTTCGGGGGAGACAACTTCACGCGGGGGGAACACTTCGAGGACGACTTTGAGAGTGTGGGGGGAGAAAGGACGGGGGCGGGGGCGGGGACAGACAAGCCGACCGAAACCGCCAGCTGGGACGCAACCACAGCGCTGGACGAGCTCAGTATCACGTCAGATCTGGCCAACAACCTGCTGACGGCCATGTGCGGGATGGCGCCCGAGATGGTCGCTAGTATAGTGGGGGCTGCTGACGAGCCGCCGGAGCCGCCACAGCCGCCACATGAGCCTCCACACGAGTCCCCACATGAGCCCTCACATGAGGCCCCACATAGCTGATGACGTGTCGGTACTATCTAGCAAGGTCTAATGTCTATAACATTTGTATCATAAAAGTTTTATTAAAAAACTTGCTCAACGAACTAATTTGATTTTATATTCTTCTTTCTCCAACCTCTTTATTGTAAGTGGAGTGACGAGGGTACCACTAACACACTAACACACTAACCTCTGGATGATTATCAATGTGCAGTGTGTATTGACATGTCTAAGAACATGATAAGCTGAATTACGCTTATTGAACAAAATAAACGATGGCCGAGTGGTAAAAAAGAGGTTTATACAACGTACAACAAAACGAATAGTATAGATAACTTTATGGGACCGACTGAAATACAACCACGTGACCTAACTGTAAAAAAATAGGTTTATAGTAGGAACTTGCATTTAATTATCTAAAGTAGCCTCTATGGCAGTCTCAGACCCTCCGTAACGGGACGAGGGAGAAGGCTCTATTATGTTGTTAGATCATTTCACAGGATCAAAGTGTAATGACTCTCTTATTCAGGATCATCAGAATAGTATATCCTTGTTAAAGATACAACAAAGCGCCTACTAAATTTTATATAGTAATTTAATGTCAACATGCTTTTTCTCAGTCGCGTTTTATGTGTGAGTATTGAAAGCGATCTCTTATTTGTCTAACTTATGATAGCATTGCGAACTGATAACGCTCAAATTCTGAAAGTCTAGTCGAAGTTAATCAGTCATTCAGTTCAATAACAACCGTCAAAATTCATACATAGGTACTTAGATAGGTATTCCTAGGGAATGCAATCCCGCAAAATAATTTCAATCCCGGTATTTGCGGGACTGAATCATCTTAGTCCCGCGGGATCCCGCAGGGTCAACTTAAACCTCTGAAATCAATCGTAAATAATCTTAATAAAGACTTAATAGACCTAGTTTTCATGGTTTTAATTATAACCCAAATTAAATAAGCTTTTTGGTACATTTTAAATGGTTTATTAATAATGTAATAAATGTAAAAAATAAAATTGTTAGAAAAGGTCGCAGGTGTGACGTAGGTGTTGGCAGGTACCGTATACCCGGCCCAAAATAATATTATTTCTTATAAAGTTCAGTTTGATTTATCTATAGATTCTATGACAATCAATATTCAATGAAAAAATCATTTCATTGCGTCATAATTACAAGTTGTAACTGGCAAAATATAAGTAATCAAACAAGGGGCGCGGGTGGAGAATTCTTTGCCCTAGGGCTCGGCGCCCCTCACCTTTGAGAAACACGTATTGTACCACGCTTCTCTGTAATCCCGCCAGTCCAAATTTTTCGACCGAGATTAGTCCCGCAACATGTATGCGGGATCCTGGTATTGCATTCCCTAGGTATTCCACATATTTGACAAGAATTATGTTTATCGATTATTTTTTTTTATACGTAGGTAGTCGGTCCATCATTTTTTAAATATATTTTTAGAATGTTTTCAATATTTTTGATTTTACCTATAACTGATATAGGTAGGTACATGTGACAGAATTGAAGGACCGCCCGTATGTCATTGCCCGCCCAATAAGGATGATCATATATATTTATTGGAAAGGATGAAATAAAAGAACATAAGAAGAATTAGATATAATTATATTTGACGTTTGTTGTCGCAGTCTACCAAACTAAACAATAAACAATAAACAATAAACAATGAACAATGAACAGCGTCCGAACTTAGATATATACAAAGTCGTATCTCGTATGGTCTCAACTCTCAACAAGACGCGTCTCTAATAAACGTTACTTTAAATAAACAACATTATATATAAATTAACAATTGTTTTAATTTGCCACAATTTGTATTTATTTACAATACTTATGTATACTAGTTTAGTCCCACTCTCGATCACAAGATACACTCTCTCTCACAGACTCACAGCTGGTACCACTTCTTGTCTTTGTATTTGAGCATCAGTTGGTGCGCGGACGAACCGAACTCTGCGGCCTGAGAATGCATGCGCTCTGTGCGGTCTTCTAGCTGAGACAGCTTGTCTCCGCGCTCTAGCGCCATCAGGTGCGCTCGGGAGATCTCGGAGGATGCTGTAGAGGCACGCGCGCCGAGCTGATCCATCGCTGCCGGCAACGGGACCGGCGCGGCGGGCGGCCGAGCTACCGCGCGCGACCCGCGGCTCTCTCCGACTGAAACATATCGACACTCTCATACTCATCGTCCACCGGTCGTGAGCCCCGTGCGCCCCCGCCCGCCCCCACACTCACACAGCTCCTCTCGGTCCAGCGGGCGCGCTCCGCCCCCGAACAGTCCGCGGAAGAAGCTCTCCTTAGGGGGCTCCGGCATGTCTCGCGGCAGGAACACCTCGCCCACCATCTCCGACAACTGGCAGCTGTAACATAGACAGTAGAGTACCTATCGTCCGCGACCACACCTGCGCGACGCGACCGGACACTCACCAGAACTCCGCGTCGATGGTGAACTTCTGTATCTCGGTGGGCGAGGCCAGATAGAGACCGTGACCTCGGTTGCTGAAGCAGAACGTCCGCGCTATCCTGCACACACAGACAGTCTCACCACCGGACGTGTGAGGTGACTCGTGCAGCGTGCTGCACATGCCCGCTACATACTAAAGCTCTACAGTTATAATGCACACGGAGTATATAGGTATATAGACAAACACAGCCTCCGACAACAATACTTAGAAGAAAGAAGCTTGAAGCTGCGGAGAGATTTATACTACGGGTGTGGAGGCTACTGCTGCGGGGTGCGGGACGTGGGGAGCGTGCGGGTGTGCGGGTGTGCGGGGTGCGGGGGTGTGGACTTACTGGTCCGTGTCTTCGTTAACAATGAGCTGTTGGCCCCATATGGAGAGCATGGGGTCTACGATGCCCCTCTGTTTGGTCTGAGTCTGGAAGCTGCCGCGCAACAGTGTGGGTGAGTGACCGCGCGACCTCCTCCACCCCCCCGGAGACATCCGGGGGCGGGGGAGGCGCTCGGGGTGTAGTGGGGGTGGGGGTGGGGCGTCTGTCGTGCCGCGGGAAGCGCGAGAGGTGCGACAGACTCTAACATCGCTAAGAGATAAGACAGTCGCGGCTACCGACGATCTATGACGGACCGGTGAAAAATTGAACATTAAAATAAAAAATGTAGTCAGGCTATGTACAGCGGGAGCTTCGTTATCGTCCGGTAGCCGCCGTCGGTGCAGTATCTAGTCTGTGACGGGAGTCTACGGCGCGGCGCGTAATGGAGCGGTCACGCACTCTCACCTGAGTTCCGACAGTGGCAGGAAGTCTACGTCGATGAGCGGTCGAAGTGACGGTAAGCTGTACGCTACTAGGTGGCCCGTCGACAGGTAGTTGACGAGACACACGCTATCTGGAACAGGCGAGCAGTTAAAGGGCGAGTGGGCAGAGGGCGGGTCGGCCTGCCGGGGGGCGGGGCGTACCTACCTTTCAGACTGACAATCTCGGCTTTCACAACAAAGTCGACGTCGACGACTCGCTGACGATGTACACAGTTCTGGCTGGGCAGAGCCACCACACGCGCCTGCTTCTCTGACGCTACCACCACGAACTGTCGGTCGGCGGCCAACTCGGCGGGAGTGGGGCTTGTGCGCGCGCCTTGTCGCGTGGGTGTCCGGTCGCGCTCGTACGAGTACGGGATGAGCGCGCCGTTACAGTCCAGGAATGACAAGGCCAGCACCGCGCCCTTGAGTCGCAGCACGGCCCCGCCCGCGGACAGGCCGGGCGCGCGCGAAGCTCGCAGAGCCGGCTCGGGGAGGGTCACCGTGAGGGGCACCACCGCGCCCAGCGTCGTGCCCACCCACAGTGTGGGGCTCGCGGCCGTCGGCTCTGTAACATACGAGTGTCACCGCGCTGCCCGGCAGGTACCGAGCCACTTCCCTCTGTCCATCACTCACCCGACTTCCTGGTGTAGCTGTCGGCGAAGGCGAGACACTGCACTGCTTCCTGCGCGATGTTCTCGAGGCTGGACATGCTGCTGGACCGCGACCGCGAGAACGAGCTGTCGAGCTTGTCTGCGGCGGCGAGACGCGGAGATCAGCGCGCGCCGGATGCCCCCACCGTCCCGGGCCGATGGGAGCCCGGGGCCGCGGGGCGCGGTACCGCACACACGAACATGCGTGCGTGCTCACACGGCCACGCTACGTGCGGGAGGAGCGGCGGCCGAGCGACACGCGACCGCGGGCAGCACGCGGCCAGGAGGTGGCGCCATCATTGTTGTTACATTTTACAGTATTGTATTGGTCCTACTGGCGGACCTCCTGGTAGCGCTCAAGTCCGCGGTTTAAGCAACATTACATTATCAAAACTGATGAAGTTAAGTTTTGCTTTATACTTAATTACAACGACGAAAATTAATAATGAAAAGAAAATGATCGAATATTCATAAAAGTATGTATGTATGTACTTTTTCTAATATTTGATATTGTAATGACAGCCTCAAAATAAATAATGAATAAATATCTATAAATAGAACATTCATAAGTAACAGTAAATGAAAGAAGCAGAGAGGCGGCATGCGCGACAAGCGGCGCCGAGAGCGCGAGTCATGCGGCGGACAGAGAGATAGGCGCGGGCGTAGTTTTGTGTAGTAAGTCACCATAGCTCGAGTGCGGGTGCGGGTGCGGGTGCGGGTGCGAGGGCCGTGCGGTGGCGAGCGGCCGAAAGGTACGGATGTAGAACTGGACGGTGATCGAGGAAGTGAGAAACAAAGAGGAAGCCAAGTATATAGGGTACCGTCGGGCAGCCCCGCGACCGAGCTCTCCGCGCGGACTAGCACCGGCACTGCGGGGGGCTCTGTAGCGACAATAGGACATCGTCAGGGCACGAACACGGACAACTATATAGGTATAGAGGAGCACTGGACCTATTGTACACAGTGCCGAGACAAACAGAGTAGGTACCTACACACCGACCGACAGACAGACGTTACCTAGGAAATGGGTCCGATCTGAAACGTTAAATGTACACGTCAGTGATGGATTGTATTTAATACTAGGTAGCTAAACACATTGCAGAGAGAACGAGAACACAAGACACAAGTCTCAGTAGACAGAACTAAAAGTTAAACTGAATAAAGGTACAAATAATAATGAAGAGACCGCGATAGCGGCGGACGGAAACAAAACTTAAAGGTGCCGAAAGGAGGAAAGAGCGAGCCGGTCGCGTGAGAAGGCGCGTGGTGTATGTAGGTGACTGTACTACCAAAACTGCAATACTGTCGCGTGGAGAGCAGCGCGTGCGGCGGCGCGGCGGGCGGCGCAGCGCACACCTCGGACGCGGTCGACAGGCACTTGTGCAGTTTGCGGGTACCTTGCGACCGCGAGCGACGCACCCCGGCCGCCGTCGTGCCGCTGCGGCGCCCGCTATCGACGTGCGCGGCGTGGGGGGGCGTCGCGGGGCCCGCAGCGCCCGGAACGCCCGGAGCGCCCGCAGCGCCGCACGGCCCGTTCATCTACAACAACACACACTGTCCGCCCCGGCCGGAC